>WNWK01008368.1:60000-85170 GCA_009830355.1 Cherax destructor | reverse complement strand
TAATTCTCCTCCCTCTCCTTGATCTTCTCACCTCTCCCTTTCCTCCCTTGATCTTCTCACCTCTCCCTTTCCTCCCTTGATCTTCTCACCTCTCCCTTTCCTCCCTTGATCTTCTCACCTCTCCTCTACCACTCCATCAATCAGTACCATCACCACCCACCATTTATCTTCGTAACGAACAGCAGGTGCCGTGTCCCCCCCCTCACAGTGCGGGGGGGACACTGTCCCTACACCGTGCGGAAGGAAGGGGGGGGATGCTGCCCCCTAGACCAGTGGTTCTCAACTCGTTTCAGCCCATGGACCACCAACCCAATTATAAAAATATCGTGGACCATTTCATTTTTTGAGTAATGACATATGAAGGCAAAGACATGACAACAAACAATTTGATTTGGAATACATTTCTTATAAACAGAAATTCTAGAAGTTATATAAAATAATAGATATCCAACATTTTGGTCTGAAATATATTTCATACAAACATAATTTCCTGAAATAAATAAATACATATCTAACATTTTGTTGTGAAATTTCTTTCTAACGAAGATAATTTTGAAATTATGAAGTATACATCCAACATTGTTCTTTGAAATATGATTATTTAACTTTACCTTCCAACCAGACTTTTGAATCCTCTTCTCTTTGATATACCTTTGAAGATATACCTTTGAAGAGTTTCGAGAGTATCTACTCTCTGAGCCTGGCCATGGGCCAGGCTCGTCTGGTGCTTGCCTGGTCAACCAGGCTGTTGCTGCTGGAGGCCCGCTGCCCCTGCTGGAGGCCCGCTGCCTCACTGACAAGCTTTTGAATGTTAGAAGTGGTACTTGATAATGTTAGTAGTGGTACTTGATAATGTTAGCAGTGGTACTTGATAATGTTAGTAGTGGTACTTGATAATGTTAGCAGTGGTACTTGATAATGTTAGTAGTGGTACTTGATAATGTTAGCAGTGGTACTTGATAATGTTAGTAGTGGTACTTGATAATGTTAGTGGTACTTGATAATGTTAGTAGTGGTACTTGATAATGTTAGTAGTGGTACTTGATAATGTTAGTAGTGGTACTTGATAATGTTAGCAGTGGTACTTGATAATGTTAGCAGTGGTACTTGATAATGTTAGTAGTGGTACTTGATAATGTTAGTAGTGGTACTTGATAATGTTAGTAGTGGTACTTGATAATGTTAGCAGTGGTACTTGATAATGTTAGCAGTGTTACTTGATAATGTTAGTAGTGGTACTTGATAATGTTAGCAGTGGTACTTGATAATGTTAGCAGTGGTACTTGATAATGTTAGTAGTGGTACTTGATAATGTTAGTAGTGGTACTTGATAATGTTAGCAGTTGTACTTGATAATGTTAATAGTGGTACTTGATAATGTTAGTAGTGGTACTTGATAATGTTAGTAGTGGTACTTGATAATGTTAGCAGTGGTACTTGATAATGTTAGTAGTGGTACTTGATAATGTTAGCAGTGGTACTTGATAATGTTAGCAGTGGTACTTGATAATGTTAGTAGTGGTACTTGATAATGTTAGCAGTGGTACTTGATAATGTTAGTAGTGGTACTTGATAATGTTAGCAGTGGTACTTGATAATGTTAGTAGTGGTACTTGATAATGTTAGCAGTGGTACTTGATAATGTTAGCAGTGGTACTTGAGAATGATAGGAGTGGTACTTGATAATGTTAGCAGTGGTACTTGATAATGTTAGGAGTGGTACTTGATAATGGTAGCAGTGGTACTTGATAATGGTAGCAGTGGTACTTGATAATGTTAGCAGTGGTACTTGATAATGTTAGTAGTGGTACTTGATAATGTTAATAGTGGTACTTGATAATGTTAATAGTGGTACTTGATAATGTTAGCAGTGGTACTTGATAATGTTAGGAGTGGTACTTGATAATGCACAACGAATATCGCTTTCAATTGCAAGCCGATTCCTCTGTTTGGATTAATGTGCAACAAACATGACAATCCACTCCCACACATTTAAGTTGATGCAAATGGCAAAAGAAATCTAACTGCATTTGTTGACAGATTTGAGTAAGTAACAGTCATAGTGGGCCACAATTTTTCCATGGTAGACCACTGGTACACATCTTGAGCTGCCAAATCATTTTTCAGGTCCAAGAGCTCCTCCATCATAGCCTCTGGAAAACCATGAACATCTGTTACGAATGGATTCCTGATGAAAAAAACCGCATCCCTTGTCATATCCACCTCCGGAAAGTATCGCTGAAATTCATCCCGTAACTTTTGTAAATGCTGGAGAATATGCACCTGAATGGCTTCCTTTTCCCCCAGCATGGCATCCATACATGGAAATTGAACTAAATTTTTACCTTCGACTCTTCCGATCCAGAGTTTTAATTTCTCAAGAAAAGCCTTGATGATTCCTTGGTGAGAGAACAGATTTGCTCCTTTTCCTTGCAGCTTGTTCAAGATACCAAAAATATCGACAAGGTTTGATAGTTCTAATTCTGACAGTTCTAGCATATTTGTAAAACCTTCTTTCCCTTGAGACTGGAGAAACAGAATCAATTCTTCTCTCAGTTCAAAAATTCTGTTGAGAACATTCCCTGGCGACCAGCAGCGTACACAAGTGTACAACACCAACACCTCGAAGTCGCAACCCAGGTCCTGGCATAACTTTCTGAAGTCTGGTGTTCACTGCTGACGATTTGATGTAATTAACCACCTTCACATATCCTTTGAAAATGGTGTTCAGGTGATCAGGTAGTGTTTTTGATGCCAGTGTCTCTCTGTGAATGAAACAGTGAACTCCGGGTACCAATGGAACAGCTGTTTCACCAACGCTTGAAAGCTAGATCTTGAGCCTAGTATCGCAGGTGCACCATCAGTGGTAACACCCACCAAATTTACCCAATCCTGACCATTTACTTTAAAGAAATTTTTAATTTTTAACACATCCTGAGCCCTTGTGGTGGTATCAAGAGTCTTACAAAAGAGAAACTCGTCTTTGAAGTCTCCCTCAGCCATGTATCGTGCAAACACCAATAGCTGAGAAGACAGTAAGACATCAGTTTATTCATCCAACTGTATGGCAAACAATGAAGATTTCTTTATTTTGTTCACTGATGTTTTGTGAGTTTTCATTTATCCGTCTGGACACTGTGTCATTAGAAACTGATATATCAGTCAGCTTCCGCTGCGTCCTCGCCACAACAAGCCTCACCATTTCTCTTGCACAGGTAGCACAAGTTTCTCTACAGTCGTATGAGGCTTCTGGGCGAGTGCGACTTTGTATGCGACAATGTAGAAAGCGCGCACTGCATTGCTGTTTTTTTTTTCATAGAATGTACCTGTTGCGTCAAGGAGCTGCCGCTTGAAAAGTGATAACTGCCGCTCGAAATAATCTTTATCGTTTTGCAACAAATTGGAGTGGCACTTTTTGAGATGGAGTTTAAGCTTAGCTGCTTCAGTGAGTCATTCCCCAAAACTTTGAAACAAATAACACACTGTGGTAATTCCATGCCATCGTTTTCTTGACAGGTAAATCCGAATTTATTGTAGTCGTCTGAATACTTGCGCTTTACATTCCTTCCTTCCATTGCCATATATCTATATCTGTGGACAATATAACGAAATATATTTATTATATGTCGAGTTTGGCATTAATAAAGATATGAAAAACAGAAGATAATAATACACATGCAATAATAAAACACCATCAGTTTCATAAACAGCATAAACCAGCACAACACAGCACACAGCAGCACAACACAGCACACAGCAGCACAACACAGCACACAACAGCACAACACAGCACACAGCAGCATAACAACTGGCCAGAAATATTTCACACTATTCTAATCTTCCTCCCAGCTTCCTTTTATAATAAATTTTAAAGTAGAAAACCAAATCAGCTTACACCACACCTGTAAAACTGTGCAGGAAGAAAGATACAACTAATCAGCTCAGCAGTTCAGTGTCTACTGCACTAAACAACAGAATTATGTGCAGCCGTGCAGCAGCTGACAGGAATCGAACAGGAATGGCCCGCGCTCTCACGCGTGCACACACACTCGACGTCACAAACCAACTGCCTCAACACGCAAGGTTCATGACATGGCTTCTGCAGTTTGTCGCTGACCACCCCCCGTTCACACTGGTCAATGTGCATATCGCTGATCCACACTTTATTTTTGATCAATTTAAGACTATATGCACCAATCTTCAGTTTATTACCAAATATAGTGAACGTTCTGTGGACCAACCAGAATGTCACTATGGACCACCAGTGGTCCATGGACCACCATTTGAGAACCACTCCCCTAGACGGTGTTAAACCACATAACATCACCCAGAACACGGGCCCAGTTTCTCAACCCCAACCAGTGTTCCCAGCACCATAACTCGGACCCACACCACCTCCTCCCACACCAACACCCATCATGGACCTTCCCCTGTGTGTCTCCTCTCATGTGAAAGTTCCGAAACTATGGAGCTCTGTGAACACTGTTCAAGTCATGTTTCACTCCAGTATAGTTTTATCACGTTTCACTCTGGTAGAGCTTTATCAAGTCATGTTTCACTCCGTATAGTTTTATCACGTTTCACTCCGGTAGAGCTTTATCAAGTCACGTTTCACTCCGGTAGAGCTTTATCAAGTCACGTTTCACTCCGGTAGAGCTTTATCAAGTCATGTTTCACTCTGTACAGCTTTATCAAGTCATGTTTCACTCTGTATAGAGCTTTATCGAGCAATGTTTCACTCCGGTAGAGCTTTATCAAGTCATGTTTCACTCTGTATAGAGCTTTATCAAGTCAATTCTTCCTTGGTGTAGGTCATACTGCATTTGCATCCAAAATGAGAGCCGTTTTCAACATCTCCCAGACATAGAGTATTAACCACAGAAACCTCAGCTCTCACCTTACCTTTGATGAGTTCCGAGAATCTTTCTACTCCCGGTTCCCGGCCAGGAGCCTCAGTTCCCACCATCCATCGACCCACACAAGCGGTGAACGGACTGACTCCAGCCAAGATTTCTGAGCCGAATGTAAACACCATCTTCGGCAATCGCAGTAGCAATCAAACCACCACCACCACCACACATTTTTTTTCTATTCAACAAAATTGGGTAAACTATCGGTGTGTTGCTATGCTATACTACAAGACGGTTACATAGTGGGAACAAGATAAAGGGATAGTGAGCACAAATGGTGAAATGTGTCAATCTGGGCTGGGAGATGTATACACAACACACCGCCCCCACCTCTATCTCTCCCACAGATTACCTCTTTTCACCTGGTCTGGGACCGGTCACAGTGGAGGTAATCACTCCAAGAAACGGACTACAGGTAAACCATTTCTCTTCTCACTCCGCACTTCCCCCCCCCCCAATTCTCTTCTGGAGTTTACCTGAAGTTCCTTCGGGAAGTCACTGTCCCCCGCGGCCTGGTCCCAGATTGGGCCTCCTGGTTCCTGGCCTAATCGATCTTGCTTTCACTACTCGCAGCCAACGTATGCACCACAACCTGGCTGATCAGGAACTAATAATTACCAGGAACTGGTAATCCCCTTTATGCGCGAAGGAAGGCTTACTGTGACTTCTATGGATGCCACTTACATACAGATTCCAGCATCGTCTGCAATGATGATACGGTGTTATGAATTGTGTCTCTGTATGACAAAGAGAGACAGAAGCAGGGCGAGTATCCTGCCTTGGGAGACTCCAGCAGTTCCTGGTTTCACTGTTTATTATTACTCTCTGGGTTCTATTCCCTTTGCACGCATTTTGTGTGCAATTACTCCCATGGTCGAACTTTAAAGTTTTTTTTTTGCAAAGTCGGTATACTGAATACTACGTCTGTATTTTGCTTGTCTTCAAGTGCACCCAAGACTATGTCGTAATGATACAGCAATTGCAAAAGGTAGGAGCGACCTCTTTTGAACCCATGTTGACCCGGGTTGAAGAACTGCTGCGATTCCATGTGATTGGTTATCGTACTTCTTGAAACGCTTTCAAAAATATTGATAATGTGTTACCTAGATAGTGAAATATGGGTACGTGGCGGGACAAAGAGCATTCCAGGAGGGTAATGCACTTCTAAAGCATGTGGTATGTGTGGGGGAGGGGGGAGGTAGGCCAAAGGGCGCACAGGGTAGTAATGTCTTGTAGAAGGCTGTGGTGTGGGGGCAGGCCAGAAGGGTACTCCGGGGACGGCAGTGGGGAAGGGGCAAGCCAGAAGGGTACTCCAGGGGGCAGTGGAGTGGGGACAAGCCAGAGGGATACTCCAGGAGGGCAGTGGAGTGAGGGAAAGCCAGAGAGGGACTCCAGGGGGGCAGTGAGGGAAAGCCAGAGGTTGACTGCAGGGGGGGGCAGTGGAGTTGGGGCAAGCCAAAGGGATACTCCAGGAGGGCAGTGGAGTGAGGGAAAGCCAGAGGGGGACTCCAGGGGGGGCAGTGAGGGAAAGCCAGAGGCTGACTGCAGGGGGCAGTGGAGTTGGGGCAAGCCAAAGGACTCCAGGGGGTAGTGGAGTAGAGGCAGACCAGAGGGTACTCCAGGGGGGGCAGTGGAGTGAAGGCAGGCCAGAGGGGTACTCCAGGGGGGCAGTGGAGGCAGGCCAGAGGGAACAGTGGAGTGGAGGCAGGCCACAGGGGTACTCCAGTGGGGGCAGTGGAGTCGAGGCAGACCAGAGGGGTACTCCAGGGAAAGGCAGTAGAGTGGGGGGAAGCCAGAGGAGGACTCCAGTGGAGGTTGTAGAGTGGGAGCAAAGCACAGGGGAACTCCAGTGGAGGTTGTGGAGTGGGAGCAAGGCACAGGGGGACTACAGTGGAGGTTGTGGAGTGGGAGCAAGCCACAAGCTGACTCCTGTAGAGGTTGTGGAGTGGGAGCAAAGCACAGGGGAACTCCAGTGGAGGTTGTGGAGTGGGATCAAGCCACAAGCTGACTCCAGTGGAGGTTGTGGAGTGGGAGCAAAGCACAGGGGAACTCCAGTGGAGGTTGTGGAGTGGGAGCAAGTCACAGGGGGACTACAGTGGAGGTTGTGGAGTGGGAGCAAGCCATAGGGAGACTCCAGTAGGGTAATGCACTTGAGCACAAAACGCACAATCACCTGGATTAACACTGGGGCCGACAAGCACTTCAAACATGCAGGGTAAACAAAGCCTGTCTCCCTCCTGACCATTTCCAGAGTGGGGGAGGGAGGGATAAAACAGGTGGGAGGGGAGAAGAGGGGAAAGAGTGGCAGGGTTCACCGCGGACCTGCACACCAGTACACATAACCGCTCACTTCATCAATTCCACTACCCTGTGGTATCAATCATTTGAGATGGTAACTCTCAAGTACCCGTAACTCCATCTCTGCTGGAACGATGCACCTGGAAGCTACTGACCACCTCCTGGAGTCGCTTGAAGAGGTCACCGCCACCGCGGCCCGGTCCCAGACCAGGCCTCTTGGTTGCTGGCCTGATCGATATAGCTATTACTGTCCGCAGTCCAACATATGCATCACAACCTGGCTGATCAGGAACTGTTTTTGAGGAATCTGTCGAGTTCCCTCTTGAAGACAGCCAGAGTCAGTGTTGGAAATTCCCCGTACAGAACAACATCCAATACACCCAGCTGCCATACGTTACGTTACGTTACGTTTTTCCACCAGGAAGAACTTTAATAGCATTCTGTCAGACTCGTTCCCTGAAGTAAGTTTCGGAACAGTTCTGAAAATTAAATTTACTTTGGGATCACATCTTAGAAACTTTGAGCCCTGACTACTGCCTCTCAGAGCCAGTGTTGCTTATTGATTTTCCTCTTCCAACTGCAGTGTTCGATTGTCAGTACCACCGTGCTCTCTCTTACACACACAATGCCAGGAGCTACGACTGGACCCTGCAACCACAAACACGTGAGTAACACACACACACACAAAGAAGTGTTCACAGTGGAGACAGAAAGGACTCCAGAAAGACGGAGAGGCTGGACATGATACATACAACCGAAGAGGAGGTGAAGAGGCTGCTAAGCGAACTAGATACCTCAAATGTGATGGGGCCGGATAACATCTCTCCATGGGTTCTGGGAAACGGAGCAGAGGCGCTCTGTGTGCCACTAACAACAATCTTCAACATATCTATCAAAACAGGGCGACTACCTGAGGTATGGAAGACAGCAAATGTAGTCCTATTTTTTTAAAAAAAAAGGAGACAGACACGCAGCATTAAACTACAGACCAGTGTCATTGACATGTATGCAAAGTCATGGAGAAGATTATCAGAAGAGTGGTGGACCACCTAGGAAGCAATGAGCTTATATTTAAACGACAACCAGCACGGATTTTGAGACGGGAAATCCTGTCACAAACCTACTAGAGTTCTATAACAAGATGACAGCAGTAAGACAAGAGAGAGAGGGGGAGGGTAGATTGCATTTTCTTGGACTGTAAGAAGGCTTTTGACACAGTTCCACACAAGAGCTTAGTGCAAAAGGTGAAGGACCAGGCAGGTATAACAAGGAAGGCAGTGTAATGGATCAGAGAATAGCTAACGGGAAGACAGCGAGTCAGAGTGGGCGCCTGTGACGAGCGGGGTTCCACAGGGGTCAGTCCTACGACCGGTGCTACTTTCTGGTATATGTGAATGACATGACGGAAGGAAGAGACTCAGAAGTCCCTGTTTGCAGACAATATGAAGTTAATGAGGAGAATTCAGTCGGAGGATAAGGCAGGACTACGGAGGGATCTGGACAGGCTGCAGGCCTGGTCCAGCAACTGGCTCCTGGAGTTCATGAAGATCGGGGAAAGGCAAAGAAGACCACAGACAGAGTACAGTTTAGTGAGCCCAAAGACTACAAACCTCACTCAAGAAAAAGGATCCTGGAGTGTGTATAATACCGCGCACATCTCCTGAGGCGCACATCAACCAAATAACTGCTGCAGCCTATGGGCGACTAGCAAACCTAAGAATAGCATTCCGACATCTCAGTAAGGAGTCGTCCCGGACCCTGTACAACGTGTACGTCAGGCCCATATTGGGGTATGCAGTTCCAGTTTGAAACCCACACCTGCCTATGCATGTTAGGAAACTAGAGAACGTACAAAGGTTTGCAACAAGACTAATCATGGAGCTAAGAGGCATATCCTACAAGGAGAGATAAGGGAATTCGACCTGACCTACACTGGAGAACAGGAGGGACGGGGACGACATGATAACGACATATAAAATACTGAGAGGAATCTAGAAGGTGGACAGAGACAGGATGTTCCAAAGATGGGACACAACAACAATGGTCACAATTGGAAGTTAAAGACTCAGATGAGTCACAGGGATGTTAGGAAGTATTTCTTCAGTCACAGAGTTGTCAGGAAGTGGAATAAGTGAGGTAGTGGAGGCTTTAAGAAGAGGTATGATAAAGCTCATGGAGCAGGGAGTGGACCAATTGGCGACCAGTGAAGAGGCGAGGCCAGGAGATATGAATCGACCCCTGCAACAACAATTAGGTGAGTACACTGTTAACATTTGGGCAAGTCATTTTGGACTGGGTGTCGGTTTTCTGGACCGTCTCCGTCAACTGAGAGAGACCATGCTGTCAGCGTACCTCTCGCCGGACCGCGCCGTCAGGGCGATCACCTTCCGAAATCAACTATTAGGGGACCTAAACAATCTATCGTGCATATCCCCAATGTCCCTCGGACAAACAGGCGAAATTATATACAAAGAAATATCGCAGCCAGCAGGACGGGCCGGTCCCCACGAGTGTAGCTGCAACCAACCTGACGCTTTAAGCCACTCACCTTCACATGTCCTTATAACATTAGGTATCTTGTTGGATTGCAAGCCATGTTCCTACTTACTCTGGGCACAACAGTGAGCCTTAAACATGGTCTCCAGCCGATCTGGGTTCGAATCCTGCTGGTTAAGAAACACAAAGACAGACACACATTATATATATATATATATATATATATATATATATATATATATATATATATATATATATATGTCGTGCCGAATAGGTAAAACCGGTTAATTACCAAGAACTCATTTATAGTTAATTCCTTTCTAAAATTTTCTCTTATACGTTTAAAGATATATTTTTCACTTATGTTAATGTAAAAATCAATAATTTTATACCAAAAGAACCTTAGAAAACTTACCTAACATTATTATAACACGCGTAATTTAATTTAGCCTAATCCAATCAAATATATTTTAGATAAGTTTACAATAATTTAATAATAAACAAATACAATGAAATTTTTTTTTCTTTAGGTTAAGAATGATTTTGAGAAATTATTACAAACACAAATTTTCGCTTGCCTTATTCAGCAAGAAGAGCGTTGCTATTTAAGCTAAAATAGCAAGTTTTACCTATTCGGCACGACATATATAGAGCGTGTGTGTGTGTGTGGGTGTGTGTACACTCACCTATTTGTGGCTGCAGGAGTCGAGTCGCAGCTCTTGGCCCCACCTTTCAACTTGTCGCTTGCTAGATTCACTCCGTAGCATCGTGAGCCCTATCGTACCTGCTCTTAAAGCTATGTATGAATTGTGCATGCACCACTTCTTCACCGAGATCCGACCACCCTGAGGCTGAAGAAATACTTCCTGACATCCCTGTGGTTCATCTGTGTTTTAACTTCCAGTGGTGTCACTATGGAAACATCACTGACCACTGGTAATCCCAAGTTGACTGGGGCCAAGAGAGGCCACGACCAGGACCACGAGAGGCCACAATAATGGGTGAAGCATGACAAGAGGGCAGGTGAGGGATGGAGACAGTGGTCTTCCCTGACAACAACATGCTCAACCTGATGAACACCCGACCCTATCACCCCTCCCTCCCCCCTCTCTCTCTCTCTCTCTCCACCCCTGTCTTCGATATACCTTTAATGAGTTCCGAGAGTTTTTCTACTCCCGGAGCCCGGCCATGGGCCAGGTTCGTCTGGTGCTCACCTGGTCAACTAGGTTGTTGCTGGTGGCCCGCTAAACCACATATCTATCACAGCTTGGTTAATCTGGAACCTGGTGAAGATACTTGTGAAGACACCTGTCCCAGATATGTTTCTGATATCTTCTGGTAAGATGTTGAATAATCTGGGACCCCGGAAGTTGATACAATGTTCTGTTATGTCCACAACAATCCTGCTTTCCAATGGGATTCCTTCAGTGTTTTTTCCCAATCTTTACACTATATTTTATCCAAGAATTTCTTGTTCCTCCTACCTGACATTGATATACCTTTGAAGAGTTTCGAGAGTACCTACTCTCTGAGCCCGGCCATGGGCCAGGCTCGTCTGGTGCTTGCCTGGTCAACCAGGCTGTTGCTGCTGGAGGCCCGCTGCCCCACATATCCATCACAGCCTGGTTGATCTGGCACCCGATGAAGATACTTGTCCAGTTTCCTCTTGAAGGCTTCTACACTGGTTCCAGCGATGTTTCGGATATCTTCTGGTAAGATGTTGAATAGTCTGGGACCCCGGATGTTAATACAGTGCTCCCGTATTGTTCCCACTGCACCCCTGCTCCTCACTGGGTTTATTTTACACTTTCTCCCATATCTCTCACTCCAGTATGTTGTTATGGCAGTGTGCAGATTTGGGACCAGGCCCTCAAGTACTTTCCAGGTATATATTATCATGTATCTCTCTCTCCTCCGCTCCAATGAGTACATGTTCAAGACTTGAAGGCGTTCCCAATAATTTAGATGTTTCAATGGCTCAATGTGAGCCTGCAGACAATTCCGAGATCAGCGCCCCCGCGACCCGGTCCCAGACCAGGCCTCCTGGTCAGCTCTGGCAACATGCAGTCCAACGTATCCACCACAGTCCAGCTGATCAGTATCTAACTTGAGAAACTTATCAGGTTCCCTCTTGAAGATAGCCAGGGGTCTGTTGGTAATCCCCCTCCCCCATATATGAAGAGTCCTGGTCTCTTCACATTTATTCATTATATTCTATGCCGTCTTCTCAGTCTCTTGCTTCCCACATCTCATTTTCATTACATTTATTCTATTCGTTTTCCACTAGTTCTGCCTGTATCTTGAATTATTTTCTTGAAAAGGCCTTGGTCCACCATGAGGTCTGGTCTGGGACTGGGCCGCGGGGGCGGCGACCCGAAGAAACGTCCTTCAGGTATCTTTCAGATATTTATTCCAGTCTTCCTTAGCTATCTCCTCGTAGGCTCTGATTCTTTGGTGTTCTCGTTTAATATCTTGCTGTCTTGTTTAACGTCTTGCAGTCTTGTAAAACGTCTTGCTTTCTTGCTTAACGTATTTACTTTCTTTACGTCTAAATTAACGTCGTAGTTTCTTCCTTAACGTCTTCCTTTCTTGTTGAAATTTTTGTAGGGAACTGATACAAAACACTAACGCGACTGATAGACACAAATGCAGTATAATGCGATCCGTTGTTGACAATGTTTCGCCCACACAAGTGGGCGAAAACGTTGATTCCTTGCTTAACATCT
This sequence comes from Cherax destructor, assembly GCA_009830355.1. Lineage (NCBI taxonomy): Eukaryota > Metazoa > Arthropoda > Malacostraca > Decapoda > Parastacidae > Cherax > Cherax destructor. The sequence continues at coordinate 72,740 of WNWK01008368.1, read as the reverse complement.
TGGTCAGGGCAATGCTTCCGTGCAAGACGTTTACCTGGTCAGATCCACGTCTCTGGCGACACTTGCGTTCCTCCTCATCTCGTAGGAATTCGGTCCTCTCGTGAACCCAGAATATCCTCTCAAGCATCTCTCAGTCTCTCTTGACTCTTCAAGGTGCCGCCTTCATGCTTGTCAAGGCCTCTTGACCCAAGGTATTGAAGCTGTCCTCTTCTTCGGATCAAACCGTATTGCCTTCCATCTCCCACTTGCTGCATGACTACTACTACTACTACTACTACTACTACTACTACTACTAATAATAATAATAATAATAATAATAATAATACAGTGATACCTCGCATATCCAGCCTGCCATTATCCTAACCTCGCCAATATCCGAACAGGCCCTAGGAAAGGGCTGTGTTCCGTGTTTCCGAACCGGTCTCGGTCCATATAGTTCGGATATGAGAGGTATCACTGTAATAATAATAATAATAATAATAATAATAATAATAATAATAATAATAATTATCTTTGGGCTACTGCTTCCTGCCTACCTACCTCTTATCGCTTTGTGTTTATTTTCTTTCTCTTATCTGGTGGAAAATGGTCAAGTATCGCGGAGTGCGTTGTGTCTGGCAGTTCGAGCCTAGACACCTGAGTTACCTCAAGATAACTCTTGTAGTAGGTAACCCACGCCTCCTGGTCACGCTACCTACATACACCACCTAACCTACCCCACGCCCACGCCCAGTATAATGTGTAGGTGCGTGTTTGGGGAAAGAGAGAGAGAGAGAGAGAGAGGGTCACACTTTCCTGGAAGCTACAAGCACTAGAGTAGGAATCTCTGACTCTACTATCCTCTCTACCATCACTCAGTGCCAACATACCATAGTAAAGTTCCAATGTACCACAGTACATGCACAGGTTCCTCTTGCATCAGACAACACAAAAATACATGCGTAAATGACCGTTATAACCACAGACAGATTGTCCGTGACAGGTTGAAAACTCAAGAAGGATAATAATAATAATAATAATAATAATAATAATAATAATAATAATAATGTTCCATTGCATATGTCGCACTGTGCCTTTCATGACACAAAGGTGGGACTCATGACAGATGGCTAACACCCAAGTACGTATTAACTAGTAGGTGAACTAGGGCAACGAATGTCACACTATGCCCTGTCACACTATGCCCTGTCACACTATGCCCTGTCACACCGTGCCCTAGGATCGAAACAGGATCTTTAACTAAGGAGATATAGGTACTTGAACACCATTCTATATCACTTAATCCCATGTTTACGATAATGACTGCACTCTAAACCTATAGAAAGAGAAAACAAATCAAATTGAAGATGATGGACTGACATTTACTGCCCAAAACAAAACAGTTGGTATTGTCTGGTAAGACTGGTCAAGAAACAGGATAAGTACCTCTTGAAGCGGGAGGTTTTGGTCATCTGACCGAAGCCTTCCACTGGCTCATCAGTCCGAGTGACAGCAGTGATTGCAACACTGTTACGATGTACAAGTCTATTGCAGCCTTAGGTATTCACCCACCTCTTGGATGGTCAGCCTCCACCCACCCTACCTGACCTCTTGGATGGTCAGCCTCCACCCACCCTACCTGACCTCTAGGATGGCCTTCCTCCACCCAGTTCTCCACCATTCCCCACCACCACCCACTTTTCCACCACCCCAACAAGATAAGAGCACCGAGGAAGGCAACTCATCCCAAGCCTCGACTAATCCAGTTGTGACGTGTCATTTTAACTTCACCAACTCGAGACACAAGTATCGCTATTATTAAGATCCACATCTTACTTCAGCTTCACCCTGTCCCCAACACGTGTAGTAATAATGAATAAAGCGCTATAACAAAAACTATAATGAAAATACAAAGATAAACAACTCTCATACAGATAGGAGAAATCGTAATTTTTTTTTTTTTGGGGGGGGCAATATATCGAAAAATATATCTTTCGGAGCCTACAATTTTTTTCCCCGACGAAACAATACCAGAGTACAAGGTGTGGAAAAAATGTTCATTATACAAGTGTGGGACAAGGGTGGTTTCACCGTCCATTCCTTGATACCACTGAAGAAATGTCCCTCTTCTTCCCCTTACTCAGTCCCAAGATAAACGCCGCCAACCTGTGATACAGTATTGTAATACAAGTTTTAGTACTAATTACAATTGTTAGCCCAAAGTAGTTAATAATAATGAAATGTTAGAATTAAAGTTGCTTTGTAAGGGACATTAAATGCCCTATATTATCACTGACGACAGTGGGTAAGCACGTGAAGTGCCTTAGCCGGGACCTTCACAACCCAGCCAAGGCAGTTAGTTTACTTCAAGTGCCAATAAAGAGAGGAGTTTTCGTGCCGTGTGCATTCACGATGGCATAAGGAGGAGAACTTGGCATAAAGTCAAAGATAAGTGACACGGTAAAGGTTCTCATGCGACTATAAAAACTCCCAAAGTGCGTGTCTCGGGTTACCAAGGCACGGATCACGGTAAATAAGCCACGGACCGCCTTCCAACCCGGTGTTTGCTGAGGAAAACGGGTTACCCGCTGGTGGGCACCCTCAGAACGCGGGGTCCATCAACTGTGGTGTTGACGCCGGCGATTACACTCTTGTTAAATAAACTGAAACTAGTTCAGTCGGTGACGCTCAAATAATGATTGTAAATGTAGTGTTGATGACAGCTCATTCGAGGACACCCTTCAAACTCTGGATCTTCACCCTGTACAGCAGCAGTGTTGGTCTAATGTGTCGTCACCGCTAGTTACCAGACAGCAGTGTTGGTCTAATGTGGTCGTCACCGCCTCGTTACCAGACGCAGCAGTGTTGGTCTAATGTGGTCGTCACCGCCTCCAGCACATGTTGGTCATGTCGTCACCTGTTACCAGACGCAGCAGTGTTGGTCTAATGTGGTCGTCACCGCCTCGTTACCAGACACAGCAGTGTTGGTCTAATGTGGTCGTCACCGCCTCGTTACCAGACGCAGCAGTGTTGGTCTAATGTGGTCGTCACCGCCTCGTTACCAGACACAGCAGTGTTGGTCTAATGTGGTCGTCACCGCCTCGTTACCAGACGCAGCAGTGTTGGTCTAATGTGGTCGTCACCGCCTCGTTACCAGACACAGCAGTGTTGGTCTAATGTGGTCGTCACTGCCTCGTTACTAGACGTAACAGTGCTGGTCTAATGTGATCGTCACCGGCTCGTCATCAAACGCCACAGTGTTGGTCTCATGCACACCCACAAATAACGTACATAGGCTCGACAAATCTAATGCTTTATGAAGGCCAAGGGCTCGAACATCAATCAAAGTTGATGGACTCTGACCACCTCAAAGTTACCCCTCAACTTCTTCCACTGTCCGCAATATTTATGGTTCTGAATTAAAAAAACACTGGTTGGTGAAAAGCCTCCACAATTAAGCAACCCAGGCATTGCACATGTGTCTTGCTCATCAACATAAACAGCCTTAAACCACATAGAGATGCAAGTAGGTCTCGTAAAGTATTACCAGTTCTGTTAGACATGTTGCTATGTTGTACTGGGGCACAACATACCTGTCTGCCAGATTAAACTTCCTAGAGATCATAATAAGGTGGACTTTTACATGAATGGTAGACAGTACCGACAAGATAAACAATTACACACATGTGCAACAACTGGATATTTATATTTGTAGACGTTTCGCCATCCAGTGGCTTTATCAGTACAAATTCAAGGACATAATGGGAAGACCGTAGGACTATATACAAAAGACGAGGTAATCAGTCCCTCAGTCTTGGAGGGACTGATTACCTCGTATTTTGTACACAGTTCTACAGTCTTCCCATTATGTCCTGGAATTTGTACTGATAAAGCCACTGGATGGCGAAACGTCTACAAATAAAAATATCAAGTTGTTGCATAAGGTGGACTTGCAACAACTCCAGACGCGGCGAGTCAAACCCGCACCTTAATAAATGTATTTTTAAAGTAATTAATTGCTAACTGCACATAATTACATCTGCAGGTCTGGGGTCACAGCAACGATGGAAGGGTCACCTGCAGCTGCGACCCCCTGGGAAGCACAGGTGAACTACTTGTCTCCCTTAACAATAAATACTGTGAACTTACCTTTCAGTTAAAACTTAACTACGCAATGTACTGAGGCTACACTGCATGACTGTGTACCAAGAGTACGAAAACCAGAGGTACAGAGGCTACACTGCATGACTGTGTACCAAGAGTACGAAAACCAGAGGTACAGAGGCTATACTGCGTGACTGTGTACCAAGAGTACGAAAACCAGAGGTACAGAGGCTAATCTGCATGACTGTGTACCAAGAGTACGAAAACCAGAGGTACAGAGGCTATACTGCGTGACTGTGTACCAAGAGAACGAAAACCAGAGGTACAGAGGCTACACTGCATGACTGTGTACCAAGAGTACGAAAACCAGAGGTACAGAGGCTACACTGCATGACTGTGTACCAAGAGTACGAAAACCAGAGGTACAGAGGCTACACTGCATGACTGTGTACCAAGAGTAGAAAACCAGAGGTACAGAGGCTATACTGCATGACTGTGTACCAAGAGTACGAAAACAAGAGGTACAGAGGCTACACTGCATGACTGTGTACCAAGAGTACGAAAACCAGAGGTACAGAGGCTACACTGCATGACTGTGTACCAAGAGTACGAAAACCAGAGGTACAGAGGCTATACTGCATGACTGTGTACCAAGAGTACGAAAACCAGAGGTACAGAGGCTGACACTGCATGACTGTGTACCAAGAGTACGAAAACCAGAGGTACAGAGGCTACACTGCATGACTGTGTACCAAGAGTACGAAAACCAGAGGTACAGAGGCTACACTGCATGACTGTGTACCAAGAGTACGAAAACCAGAGGTACAGAGGCTACACTGCATGACTGTGTACCAAGAGTACGAAAACCAGAGGTACAGAGGCTACACTGCATGACTGTGTACCAAGAGTACGAAAACAAGAGGTACAGAGGCTATACTGCATGACTGTGTACCAAGAGTACGAAAACCAGAGGTACAGAGGCTACACTGCATGACTGTGTACCAAGAGTACGAAAACAAGATGTACAGAGGCTATACTGCGTGACTGTGTACCAAGAGTACGAAAACAAGAGGTACAGAAGCTACACTGCATGACTGTGTACCAAGAGTACGAAAACCAGAGGTACAGAGGCTATACTGCATGACTGTGTACCAAGAGTACGAAAACCAGAGGTATAGAGGCTACACTGCATGACTGTGTACCAAGAGTACGAAAACCAGAGGTACAGAGGCTATACTGCATGACTGTGTACCAAGAGTACGAAAACCAGAGGTACAGAGGCTATACTGCATGACTGTGTACCAAGAGTACGAAAACCAGAGGTACAGAGGCGACACTGCATGACTGTGTACCAAGAGTACGAAAACCAGAGGTACAGAGGCTACACTGCATGACTGTGTACCAAGAGTACGAAAACCAGAGGTACAGAGGCTACACTGCATGACTGTGTACCAAGAGTACGAAAACCAGAGGTACAGAGGCTATACTGCATGACTGTGTACCAAGAGTACGAAAACCAGAGGTACAGAGGCTATACTGCATGACTGTGTACCAAGAGTACGAAAACCAGAGGTACAGAGGCTACACTGCATGACTGTGTACCAAGAGTACGAAAACCAGAGGTACAGAGGCTACACTGCATGACTGTGTACCAAGAGTACGAAAACCAGAGGTACAGAGGCTACACTGCATGACTGTGTACCAAGAGTACGAAAACCAGAGGTATAAAGGCTACACTGCATGACTGTGTACCAAGAGTACGAAAACAAGAGGTACAGAGGCTATACTGCATGACGGTGTACCAAGAGTACGAAAGCCAGAGGTATAAAGGCTACACTGTGTGAAGGAACACGAGAGTACGAAAAAGGGAATGAGATGGATGATGATAAAAGAAAGACAAGAGCCAGCTCAGCGGGGAGAGGAGCGAGTTGAGCTTCTCAAGAGAATGTTAACCACACAGCCACCCACCCAGAGCTCACCACACCTACCTGGTGCACAACACCTGTCTGGTGCACCACACCTGCCTGGTACACCACACTTGTCTGGTACGTCACACCTGCCTTGTACACCACACCTGCCTGGTACACCACATCTGCCTGGTACACCACATCTGCCTGATAAACCACATCTGCCTGATACACCACATCTTCCTGGCACACCACACCTGTCTGATACCCAATACCTGTCTGGTACACCACACCTGCCTGGTACACCACACTTGTCTGGTACGTCACACCTGCCTGGTACACCACACCTGCTTGGTACACCACACCTGCCTGGTACACCACATCTGCCTGGTACACCACATCTGCCTGGTACACCACATCTGCCTGATACACCACATCTGCCTGATACACCACATCTTCCTGGCACACCACGCCTGCCTGATACCCAATACCTGTCTGGTACACCACACCTGCCTGATACACCACACCTGCCTAATAAACATCTGACTGGTACACACCTCCCTAGTACACCACACATGACTGATACACCACACCTGTCTGGTACACCACATCTGCCTGGTTTACCTGAAATATACTTAGATAGGTTTTCGGGGGGTCAACGCCCCCGCGGCCCCGTCTGAGACTAGGCCTCGTGGTGGATCAGGATCTGATCAACCAGGCTGTTACTGCTGGCCGCAGCAACAGCTATTTCTCTTGACCAGTGCCTCCCTTCGTATTTCAGATATATTGGCCCCTCTCAACAGCTCTGTGATTCTTCACCTTCGCCTGTATAGGGAGCGTCTCTCTCTTTCTAGTTTACATCTTCTCTTTCTCTTTCTTAATGGAATGAGCCTTGAGCAGACCTCAAGTGCCACAGAGTTAATTTTTTCTAGGCAAAGGTTCGGATCCGTGGTGTTTAGGATATATTGCCAGCTTGTTTCATTTAGGATATGGTTGACTTGTTCCGATGATATGATTTTGTTATTGAAGTTGAATTTGGTGAAGGCACCTTCATAACTAATCACATTTTGCTGGTCAGGAGCCCTGCGCATACATGTCTGTACCTCTATTATGTTGTGATCTGAGTGTACCGTCTTTGATATGGTTATGTTAAGTATCAGATCGTCGTTGTCAGAGAAGATGAGGTCCAGCGTATTTTCTAGTCTTGTAGGCTCTATTATTTGCTGGTTTAAGGTGAATTTAATGCAGAGATTCAATAGCTCATTTGTGTGTGAATTTTCATCTGGGTTGCCTCCTGGGTGATCTCTGCTAAAACATTATTTGCTACACTCCTCCATTTTAGGTGTCTCAAGTTGAAATCCCCCAGTAACAAGATGTTTAGGGCAGGAGTTGGGGAGATTTTCCAGTGGTCAATTTTCAAAAATTGTTCCTGGAATTGATGGGAAGTTGCATCCGGAGGTTTGTATATAACCACAATGACAAGATTTTGGTTTCCGATCTTTACTGCCAAAACTTCAACTACATCAATTGAGGTGTTTAGTAGTTCTGAGCAAATGAATGATCCTGTGACGTACATGCCAACCCCCCTTCCCTCGCTGCTTGTTTACTCTGTTGCATCTGAATAGGTTATAACCTGGGATCCATAGTTCATTGTCAAAAATGATCCTTTATGTGGGTCTCTGTGAAAGCCGCAAACATTGCATTTAAGTCTGTGAGAAGTCCCTTGATGAAAGGTATTTTGTTGTTTGTTGATGGCTTTAGACCCTGTATGTTTGCAAAGATAAATGTCTTTATATTGATGGAATTCAGGGGGCTTTGCTGGCATTATTATCTGTTCTGGAGTGGAGGCCACACCTGCCTGATATACCACACCTGTCTGGTAGAGCACCACACAGGGCGTGGCAGCCACACAGGGCGTGGCAGCCACTACCCAGGCACTACTTGCCTCCACAACTTCAATGTTAACCCATGATAGCAGTCATCCCCTGATACAAAATGCGATATCTATAAAGCATAGACATCTGTTTCTGGTGTTGTCAGTTTGTCAGAAAGTATTCTGGTCCAGGTAACCTTTAAAAGTAATTTAAATTTTAATAATGTTTTAGGATTGCAACTGATAGGATACTAACGAAATAAAAATTGATATGTTTATTACCAAAGTTGTCTAGGTGGACAAAATTAAAGTAGTCTGATATAATTCGGGATATAAGCTCCTACACATCTCTTGCAGTGCAAAGTTATATTGCACATACAGTAGTATAGTGCTGAAGGCACATTTCATATCAGTATGAGTCTCAAGTACCGTCTGGTACGTTGTTATCAAGTATAAAAATAATACTAGCTTATACAAGCGTGTGTGTGTGAGAATGTGTGTATGTTCTCAAAGTTGTTCGTTATGTCTCAATAAGACTAGACTCGACTTAGACTTAAACAGTGACCGACTAAACGTCCTCAAATAATCTACCTTCTTGACAAACAAGCCAATTAAAACAGCTTGCTTGAACAATATGACGAACGATTCGCCGAACAATAATAATGTACAAAGCAGCAGCACGGAGTCAGGAACAAGGAGACAAAATAATGACCCTAACTGGGGACCATCAGCAGATTCTCCATGAAATCATAAAGCTCCCTTAATACTGAATCTAAGTTCAGCATAACCAAATCCCCGACTACGACGGTGCGTAGATGCCACACAACATATGTCAGAAGCTTTAGCTTGGCACCTGGGTTGACTTAGAGTGCCGGTAAGACACACAACCTCAACAAAACGTCAAAAATCACTAAGTCTGAACAATGCTCTATGAACAAAGTTACAAGATGTATACTTTGACTCACCAACGAAATCATACTCTACCAAAAACAGAGTCTAAATAACGAATAAACAGACAGAGATGAGAGGGATGCTTCCAACAACAGGAACAGGTGGAGAGCGCGGTGCTTGTCAAGCGGTGACCAGCTTCGAGAGAGCGACTGGTCGACTCCGGGCGTCACATCAGGTGATATTACATGACTCTCCCTTGGTATTGCCGAAACGTCGGCAGGTAAACAAGCGAGATGATAGTTAGCTAAGCAGTTTACCAATGTGGACAGCCAACCACAACTCTGGAACAGTGAGCACAGTCAAGTGTAAATGTTATATCCTACCTAATAACATAGCTAAGTCAAATAATAGTATAAACAAAGATATTTTCATTATAGCTATTAATGAAAGTATCAGCAATATAAAATTATATGAAAGATAATATACATCAAATATACATTATATACATTGTATCGCTTTCAGGGGCGCAACATCCAGCATCACCTCTCACCCTGGTAACAGAGGCAGCAACATCCAGCATCACCTCTCACCCTGGTAACAGAGGCACCAAGCTCACAAGTGGACGAAAACTCTCATAAAACAGCCTAACACAGCAACGTTTCTCTCAAATTCTTTATCAGACTCCATAAAGATCTTGAGCGAAGCTTCACTATACCCCCCCTTTCCTTAAAAAACTTAACGATGTTTCATGTTTGTCTTCACTCACGTCAGTTCCTGATTAACCGGGCTGTGGTGCCTACAATGGATATTCCTTTGAAATACCTCTGAAGAGTTTCGAGAGTCTTGCTACTCTCTAAGCCTGGCCACGAGCCATGCGAGCGGCAACTACCAACAGCCTGGAAGTGTCGCAGGGGCGGTGACCACTGGAATCGGCCAAAGGTAACTTACAGGTATGACGGAGCAAGTGGTCGGCCTTCAAGAGTGCTAAACTGACTTCTACCCCCACCAACACTACGAGGGTCGAGTCCTCGCTCCTGGCTTCTACTCTTAGGCTTCAAAGAGGAGCTTTGCTGATCTAACCTAAGCTAGAGTAACTGATGTGTGTCTTGCTGTATGGAGATCGTGCAGAAATAGTGGCGTTCTAACACGGAACACACACACACACACACACACACCAGCGTCTGGGACAACACACCAGCGTCTGGGACAACACACCAGCGTCTGGGACAACACACCAGCGTCCGGGACAACACACCAGCGTCCGGGACAACACACCAGCGTCCGGGACAACACACCAGCGTCCGGGACAACACACCAGCGTCCGGGACAACACACCAGCGTCCGGGACAACACACCAGCGTCTGGGACAACACACCAGCGTCCGGACAACACCAGCGTCCGGGACAACACCAGCGTCTGGGACAACACACCAGCGTCCGGGACAACACACCAGCGTCCGGGACAACACACCAGCGTCTGGGACAACACACCAGCGTCTGGAACAACACACCAGCGTCCGGGACAACACACCAGCGTCCGGGACAACACACCAGCGTCTGGAACAACACACCAGCGTCTGGGACAACACACCAGCGTCTGGGACAACACACCAGCGTCTGGGACAACACACCAGCGTCTGGAACAACACACCAGCATCTGGAACAACACACCAGCGTCTGGAACAACACACCAGCGTCCGGGACAACACACCAGCGTCTGGGACAACACACCAGCGTCTGGAACAACACACCAGCGTCTGGAACAACACACCAGCGTCTGGAACAACACATCAGCGTCTGGAACAACTCACCATCGTCTGGGACAACACACCAGCGTCCGGGACAACACACCAGCGTCCGGGACAACACACCAGCGTCTGGGACAACTCACCATCGTCTGGGACAACACACCAGCGTCTGGGACAACACACCAGCGTCTGGAACAACACACCAGCGTCTGGAACAACACACCAGCGTCTGGAACAACACACCAGCGTCCGGGACAACACAACAGCGTCTGGGACAACACACCAGCGTCTGGAACAACACACCAGCGTCTGGAACAACACACCAGCGTCTGGAACAACACATCAGCGTCTGGAACAACTCACCATCGTCTGGGACAACACACCAGCGTCCGGGACAACACACCAGCGTCCGGGACAACACACCAGCGTCTGGGACAACTCACCATCGTCTGGGACAACACACCAGCGTCTGGGACAACACACCAGCGTCTGGAACAACACACCAGCGTCTGGAACAACACACCAGCGTCTGGAACAACACACCAGCGTCTGGGACAACTCACCATCGTCTGGGACAACACACCAGCGTCCGGGACAACACACCAGCGTCGGGACAACACACCAGCGTCTGGGACAACTCACCATCGTCTGGGACAACACACCAGCGTCCGGGACAACACACCAGCGTCCGGGACAACACACCAGCGTCCGGGACAACACACCAGCGTCTGGGACAACACTCCAGCGTCTGGGACAACATACCAGCGTCTGGAACAACACACCAGCGTCTGGGACAACTCACCATCGTCTGGGACAACACACCATCGTCTGGAACAACACACCAGCGTCTGGAACAACACACCAGCGTCTGGAACAACACACCAGCGTCTGGAACAACACACCAGGGTCTGGGACAACTCACCATCGTCTGGGACAACACACCAGCGTCTGGGACAACTCACCATCGTCTGGGACAACACACCATCGTCTGGAACAACACACCAGCGTCTGGAACAACACACCAGCGTCTGGAACAACACACCAGCGTCTGGAACAACACACCAGCGTCTGGAACAACACACCAGGGTCCGGGACAACACACCAGCGTCTGGGACAACACACCTTTCACACATTTTCACAAATCTCTCACCCCAAAAAATGTCTTAATGGTTACAATCAACTACAATTTTTAAAGAGGTGGACCGGTAAGCCAGTAGAAATCCTCGGTCAGTTGACCAAAAGCTCCAGCTGTGGGTCATCATATGATTAAAACCCGCGTCAGGAAACACTTGTCCTGTTTCCTGATAAACATTATACCTACTATCTCACCCAAAGTCACACTTCCTCGTTGAGTCCCTGATCATCCACGCTCTGACTGTCCTACTGGTGCACCACACAGTGCAGTGGTACCTGGTAGTGACCACGTACCTCTATACCGTGTGACCCACGGTATAGCGGTACGAGGGTCACACAGTACAGCCTATAGTAGTAGTAGTAGGTGAGTCTACGGTGCAACAGTACCTGGCCATGCCTCAAAGGTGACCCAGACGATGCAACAGTACCTAGCCATGCCTCAAAGGTGAGCCAGACGGTGCAACAGTACCTGGCCATACCTCAAAGGTGAGCCAGACGGTGCAACAGTACCTGGCCATGCCTCAAAGGTGACCCAGACGGTGCAACAGTACCTAGCCATGCCTCAAAGGTGACCCAGACGGTGCAACAGTACCTGGACATGCCTCAAAGGTGACCCAGACGGTGCAACAGTACCTGGCCATGCCTCAAAGGTGACCCAGACGGTGCAACAGTACCTGGCCATGCCTCAAAGGTGACCCAGACGGTGCAACAGTACCTGGCCATGCCTCAAAGGTGACCCAGACGGTGCAACAGTACCTGGCCATGCCTCAAAGGTGACCCAGACGGTGCAACAGTACCTGGCCATGCCTCAAAGGTGACCCAGACGGTGCAACAGTACCTGGCCATGCCTCAAAGGTGAGCCAGACGGTGCAACGGTACCTGGCCATGCCTCAAAGGTGACCCAGACGGTGCAACAGTACCTGGCCATGCCTCAAAGGTGACCCAGACGGTGCAACAGTACCTGGCCATGCCTCAAAGGTGACCCAGACGGTGCAACAGTACCTGGCCATGCCTCAAAGGTGACCCAGACGGTGCAACAGTACCTGGCCATGCCTCAAAGGTGACCCAGACGGTGAAACGGTACCTGGCCATGCCTCAAAGGTGA
>WNWK01008368.1:0-55000 GCA_009830355.1 Cherax destructor | reverse complement strand
GGTCACCTAGTCAAGAGGAAACTCATGACTGACTGTGAAAAACATAAACGTGGAAATGAAGTGTGGCAGTGCTGATCGGTAGTTTGAGTGAGATGAACAAAGTACAATAATATTTTAAGGGTTTCCTTGTGAAAAGTTACGGGAAACAAAAGACAGCCTACGTTAAAGATGAAAACTTGGAAGAGGAGCCGAAGTACAAGAGGCAGAAAGTCAATCTCACATGTATGGTTCATGGTAGCAGGAAGGGACCACCAGTCACGCTGGACACGCACACATGTATGGTTCATGGTAGCAGGAAGGGACCACCAGTCACGCTGGACACGCACACATGTATGGTTCATGGTAGCAGGAAGGGACCACCAGTCACGCTGGACACGCACACATGTATGGTTCATGGTAGCAGGAAGGGACCACCAGTCACGCTGGACACGCACACATGTATGGTTCATGGTAGCAGGAAGGGACCACCAGTCACGCTGGACACGATATGGAAAAGACGCTGCCTCCATAAAATGTCACTGCGTCACTTCCATAAACATGCAACAGCACCAATAGCAGCAGCACTAATAAAAGGAACAGCACCAATGGCATCAACAGCAGTAGCACTGGTGACAAACAGCAGAAGCACCAATACCAACAATAGAATCAAAAGCTCAAACAATAGCAGCATCAATAGCAGTATCAACAGCAACGACTGCACCGACAGCACCAACAACACCAGCATAGCACCAGCTGCAGCACCAACACCAGCAGCAGCAGCACCAACACCAGCAGCAGCAACGCCAGATAAAACATGTTAGCGGGTAAAAAAAAAAAAGTTGAATTAGTTTTGGTGGTCGCTGTTGATGTTTGAGGGAATCTTGCAAAGTAGCTTAAGTCTAAACTAAACAAAAAATATTCATCAAAAGTTTTATCCCTGAAAGTTGCTAGTTACTGAGAGTCTTGTGTCAAGTCTCCATCATCCCTCCTAGCAACCTGACGAGTCTTGTGTCAAGCCTCCACCATCCCTCCTAGCAACCTGACGAGTCTTGTGTCAAGCCTCCACTATCCCTCCTAGCAACCTGACAAGTCTTGTGTCAAGCCTCCACCATCCCTCCTAGCAACCTGACGAGTCTTGTGTCAAGCCTCCACCATCCCTCCTAGCAACCTGACGAGTCTTGTGTCAAGCCTCCACCATCCCTCCTAGCAACCTGACAAGTCTTGTGTCAAGCCTCCACCATCCCTCCTAGCAACCTGACGAGTCTTGTGTCAAGCCTCCACCATCCCTCCTAGCAACCTGACAAGTCTTGTGTAAAGCCTCCACTATCCCTCCTAGCAACCTGACGAGTCTTGTGTCAAGCCTCCACTATCCCTCCTAGCAACCTGACAAGTCTTGTGTCAAGCCTCCACCATCCTCCTAGCAACCTGACGAGTCTTGTGTAAAGCCTCCACTATCCCTCCTAGCAACCTGACGAGTCTTGTGTCAAGCCTCCACCATCCCTCCTAGCAACCTGACAAGTCTTGTGTCAAGCCTCCACCATCCCTCCTAGCAACCTGACAAGTCTTGTGTCAAGCCTCCACCATCCCTCCTAGCAACCTGACGAGTCTTGTGTCAAGCCTCCACCATCCCTCCTAGCAACCTGACGAGTCTTGTGTCAAGCCTCCACCATCCCTCCTAGCAACCTGACGAGTCTTGTGTCAAGCCTCCACCATCCCTCCTAGCAACCTGACGAGTCTTGTGTCAAGCCTCCACAATCCCTCCTAGCAACCTGACGAGTCTTGTGTAAAGCCTCCACTATCCCTCCTAGCAACCTGACGAGTCTTGTGTCAAGCCTCCACCATCCCTCCTAGCAACCTGACGAGTCTTGTGTCAAGCCTCCACCATCCCTCCTAGCAACCTGACGAGTCTTGTGTCAAGCCTCCACCATCCCTCCTAGCAACCTGACGAGTCTTGTGTCAAGCCTCCACAATCCCTCCTAGCAACCTGACGAGTCTTGTGTAAAGCCTCCACTATCCCTCCTAGCAACCTGACGAGTCTTGTGTCTAGCCTCCACCATCCCTCCTAGCAACCTGACAAGTCTTGTGTCAAGCCTCCACCATCCCTCCTAGCAGCCTGACGAGTCTTGTGTCTAGCCTCCACCATCCCTCCTAGCAACCTGACGAGTCTTGTGTCAAGCCTCCACCATCCCTCCTACCAACCTGACAAGTCTTGTGTCAAGCCTCCATCATCCCTCCTAGCAACCTGACGAGTCTTGTGTCAAGCCTCCACCATCCCTCCTAGCAACCTGACAAGTCTTGTGTCAAGCCTCCATCATCCCTCCTAGCAACCTGACAAGTCTTGTGTCAAGCCTCCATCATCCTCCTAGCAACCTGACGAATCTTGTGTCAAGCCTCCACCATCCCTCCTAGCAACCTGACAAGTCTTGTGTCAAGCCTCCACCATCCCTCCTAGCAACCTGACGAGTCTTGTGTCAAGCCTCCACCATCCTCCTAGCAACCTGACGAGTCTTGTGTCAAGCCTCCACCATTCCTCCTAGCAACCTGACGAGTCTTGTGTCAAGCCTCCATCATCCCTCCTAGCAACCTGACAAGTCTTGTGTCAAGCCTCCACCATCCCTCCTAGCAACCTGACGAGTCTTGTGTCAAGCCTCCACCATCCCTCCTAGCAACCTGACAAGTCTTGTGTCAAGCCTCCACCATTCCTCCTAGCAACCTGACGAGTCTTGTGTCAAGCCTCCACCATCCCTCCTAGCAACCTGACGAGTCTTGTGTCAAGCCTCCACCATCCCTCCTAGCAACCTGACGAGTCTTGTGTCAAGCCTCCATCATCCCTCCTAGCAACCTGACGAGTCTTGTGTCAAGCCTCCATCATCCCTCCTAGCAACCTGACGAGTCTTGTGTCAAGCCTCCATCATCCATCCTAGCAACCTGACGAGTCTTGTGTCAAGCCTCCACCATCCCTCCTAGCAACCTGACGAATCTTGTGTCAAGCCTCCACCATCCCTCCTAGCAACCTGACGAGTCTTGTGTCAAGCCTCCACCATCCCTCCTAGCAACCTGACGAATCTTGTGTCAAGCCTCCACCATCCCTCCTAGCAACCTGACGAATCTTGTGTCAAGCCTCCACCATCCCTCCTAGCAACCTGACAAGTCTTGTGTCAAGCCTCCATCATCCCTCCTAGCAACCTGACGAATCTTGTGTCAAGCCTCCACCATCCCTCCTAGCAACCTGACGAATCTTGTGTCAAGCCTCCACCATCCCTCCTAGCAACCTGACGAGTCTTGTGTCAAGCCTCCACTATCCCTCCTAGCAACCTGACGAGTCTTGTGTCAAGCCTCCACTATCCCTCCTAGCAACCTGACGAGTCTTGTGTCAAGCCTCCACCATCCCTCCTAGCAACCTGACGAATCTTGTGTCAAGCCTCCACTATCCCTCCTAGCAACCTGACGAGTCTTGTGTCAAGCCTCCACTATCCCTCCTAGCAACCTGACGAGTCTTGTGTCAAGCCTCCACTATCCCTCCTAGCAACCTGACGAGTCTTGTGTCAAGCCTCCACCATCCCTCCTAGCAACCTGACGAGACAACCAAGAAGTTTAACAACAGGATGAAGAACAATGTGAAATATGCGAAGGCTCAAGAACCAGATGGACGAGAGGAAGAGGGAATAACAAAATTAAGAACAGGATGAGCAAGGGGAAAGGGCAAGGACAAGATTAAGAACAAGAGAAAAAGGCTATAGAACAGGACGCAGAACAATATGAAACATGCAAAGAAGTAACAAGAACCAGATGAACAAGAGGAAAAGACAAGAACAAGATCAAGAACAGGATGAATAACTATATGAAAAATGAGAAGAGGGAAAAAAAGAAAATTAAGAACAGAATGAAGAACATGAACACAGAAAATGCAGACGAGGAAAAGAGAGAGAACACGATGAGGACTATGAATAAAATAAATAACTGAAACAGAGAAGAGGAAAAACGAGAAGGACAACATGAATAAAATGAAAAAACAGGAACATGAGAAAAAACAAGATGAACAATAAATATAAACAAGAATAAGAGTAACAAGAACAAGAAAAAGATAAACAAGAACGAGAGTAACAAGAACAAGATAAATAACAAGAGCAACAAGAACAAGAAAAATAAGGACAAAAACAAGAGGTAGAACAAGAACAATATATATTACGACTAATACTTTTGTCTTAATGATTAGAAAAATTGCAACCTCACCCTTAAGTCAGTTTGATCTCTCTCTCTCTCTCTCTCTCTCTCTCTCTCTCTCTCTCTCTCACACACACACACACACACATCCCCGGTGGCCTAGTGGCTAAAGCTCTCGCGTCACGCACGGAGGGCCCGGGTTCAATTCCCGGCGGGGCGGAAACATTTCGAAGTGTTTCCTTACACACACACATACAACAGGCCTAGTGTCTAATCGACATGTGCCTAGGACAAAATGGTAACTAACACACACCACACTTGGTCAAAGTCTTTGCAGTAGTAGGAGAAGCAGTAGAAACAGAGGTAGCATTCACAGCAGCAGAAGTAACACTAGCATCAACAGCAGAAGCAGAAGTAACAAGAGCAGCAGAAGTAAGAATAGCATCAACAGCAGCAGAACCAACAGGAACAGCAGTACCCAAGGAAGCAAAGAGAACCAGCAAGAGCAGGAGGATGACCATAAGAAGCAATACAAGGATAGCATTAGATGCAGCAGCAGGATCAACATCAGAAGTAGCAGGAGCAACAATAGAAGCAGCAGTATCAGCAACAACCGCAATAGCAACAGCATCTTCAGTAGCAGCAGCAACAGCGTTAGAAGAAGTAGCATCAGTAGCATGAGAAGCAGCAACAGCATCGGCAGTAGAAGCAATAGCAGCATATGCAGCAGCAGCAGCATCAGTAGGAGGGTCAGACGTGCAAGAGCATCATCAATGACGGAGAGGGGGCGCCCCTTGAGCCATCCATATTCATGTTGGACGGCACCTTATTACACTCAGGAATGTGGCACTCGTTCCCAGCGCCGGACGACCCTGGCTAATTCCTTGCAATAACAGTACGAGCTCCGCCCTCTCTAGCATACTGATGGAGGCAGGTCTGAACCTTGGTCAGTAGGGAAGTCCACCTTCCAGACCCCTCCCTGCATGCTTCCCTGTTCAGTCTCCAACACTATGTTCAGTATCCAACACTACGTTCAGTCTCCAACACTATGTTCAGTCTCCAACACTACGTTCAGTCTCCAACACTACGTTCAGTCTCCAACACTATGTTCAGTCTCCAACACTACGTTCAGTCTCCAACACTACGTTCAGTCTCCAACACTACGTTCACAGTGATTGCCTCTACCTTAAGGCTCGTTTACCGTTTGATCTTCTATTGGTGGGTTATATCTCTTCACCAACGCTTACATGTTAGTGGTTATCTGTCAGTGGTTCTGGGGATTATCTTCCCACTGCCCGTTCCCAGACCAGGCCTATCAAGTTAGAATGCGAAGTCTTACAAGAGTATGAACCATTAAAAAATGCATAGGAAAGTAAGTGCATATGTATACTGAATGAAAACAGAAGTTTGCAAAAGTTACCTCTCATTTTATGTGGACACGAGACAGAAAAACATCAGCAATCCTGTCAAAGCGCAAAAAAGTCTCTGATATACCTTTGACGGGTTTCGAGAGTTTTCATATATCCACCAAAGCCTAGTTATTCCGGCACTGGGCGGAGGAAATTGTCGAATTTTCTCTTAAAGACTTCTACAGTGTTTCTGATATCTTCTGGTAGGATGTTAAAAACGGATGTTGATAGTGTTCTCTTATTGTGCTTACGGCGCCCCTGCCTTTCACTGGGTTTATTCTGTGGAGTGGTGGACCTGACTTAAGAGTGGTGGACCTGACTTTTGAGTGGTGGACCTGACTTAACTCGGTGAAGACGTGTCTTGTGTGCTCTCTGTGAATCTGAAGAAGATGTCCTCTCTTGAGCTACTCTACCAGCAGCTGAAGGAAGAACTGAGGGTAGCTAAGCTTGAGATACAGCGACTGACTGAGGAAAACAAGAGGATTCGTAGTAATCCTCCTGTTGAGAATCCTCAAGCCAAGAAAGGAACCTGGACAGTGGCTGGAATGCATGGGACAAAGTTAAAGATCAAGAGGACGGATGGAGAGGTAGAATCAACGAAGAACAAGGAATCTGTTGTGGAAACATCGAACCGATTCTCCATGTTACCCGATGAATGTGAGTCGACTACTGGGAACATCACGAACGACACCAAGGAAGGTAAGAACATTGTTCTTGTTGGGGATAGTCAAATTAGGTACATGGATAGGGCCTTCTGCTTGAAAGATAGAAGTAGGAGACAGAGGGTTTGCTTTCCTGGGGCTGGGATGGAGGATATTGCTAGCCGTCTGGACGACATCATGAGAGGTAATGGGAGCAATCCTATTATCTGTCTCAGTGCTGGAGGCAACGATGTTGGCAGACGTAGGAGTGAGGACCTGACTAGCAGGTATAGGTCAGCAATAGACATAATTAGGAAGAAGGATGGGAACCCTGTCATATGTGGTATTTTGCCAAGGAGAGGAGTTGGAGATGAATGGCTGTCCAGGGCAATTGGTGTCAATTGCTGGCTGGACAAACACTGTAAGGATAATGCAGTACCATTCATTTGCAACTGGGACCACTTCTATGGCCGAAATGACATGTATGCCAGGGATGGGGTTCACTTATCCAGGGCAGGTGTGGATTTTCTTGCTAGCTCAGTTGAGGGTGTTGTTAAGACTTTAAACTAGGATTAGTTAGAGGTATGGGTTTAGAAATGGAAAATACTGAATGTCGAATTATAGATCTAGGCTTTGATATAAAAAATCTTAACAATAACAAGGACAGTAATAGGTATAGTGGAAAAACAGAAAGGAGCAGGAAGGGTAAAGAGAAAGGAGGGTCTTTAAAAGTGTATTATACAAATAGTCGTAGTGCTAGGAATAAGATGGACGATTTGAGATTAGTTGCAAGTGCAGGTAACATTGATGTATTTGCCATAACTGAGACGTGGTTCAATACGAAAAATAGGGACATGTTTCAGGAAGGGGGGTGGAGTGGCACTGTATGTCCGAGATCAATTGAACTGTTGCATAAAAAAGGGAATAAAGTCTGAAATAACACATACAGAGTTTGTCTGGATAGAATTTTCAGAGGGGCTTGAAAAAATTATTTTAGGTGTGATATACCGTCCCCCAAACTTAGATATGGACCAAGGGAGACTACTATGGGAGGAAATTGTTAAGGCCACAATGCACGATAACGTAGTTATTCTGGGAGACTTCAACTTTAGTCAGATTGATTGGAATTTTTTGACTGGGAATTTAGAATCTAACGACTTCTTAGAAGTAGTTCAAGATTGTTTTTTGAAGCAGTTTGTGACAGAACCTACAAGGGGAAATAACCTGCTTGACTTAGTTCTGGCAAACAAGGAAACCCTTGTTAATAATTTAGAAATTACAGAGGAACTCGGCGCAAGCGACCACAAATCAATTACCTTTGGCATTGAATGGAAGTTTCATAGTAGGGATAACTCAGTAACAGTCCCAGATTTTCGCTTAGCAGATTACAATAGACTTAGAGAACACTTATCATCTGTGGACTGGGGTAATGAAGAGAGCTATCAATATGACAGTTTTCTGAACACTATACATGCTGCCCAAAGAACATTTATCCCATATAAAGAAATTAGATCGAATAGAAATGACCCAAAATGGATGAATAATAGGCTCAAATATCTTTTAGGGCAGAAGAAAGGAATTTATAGGCGTATCAAAAGAGGTGAGGGTCATCTTATGAATTAGTATATTGACATTAAGAGGGACGTTAAAAAGGGGAAAAGCAAAGCTAAACGGGACTACGAAATTAAAGTTGCTAGGAATTCGAAAACTAACCCAAAAAGTTTTTTTTCAGGTGTGTAGAACAAAAGTTAGAGATAAGATAGGTCCCCTTAAAAATAATTATGGGTATCTTACTGACAAAGAGAATGAAATGTGCTCTATTTTTAATAATTATTTTCTCTCGGTTTTCACTCAGGAAGACACTAATAATATCCCAAGAATTTGGTATTTTAGTGGGCCTGAAGAAGATAAATTATGTAGTATCACAGTCACTAGCGAAATGGTTATCAAACAGATAGACCATTTGAAGCAAAATAAATCGCCAGGTCCTGATGAGCTTTTTCAAGGGTTCTTAAGGAATGCAAAATGGAACTCTGTGAACCCTTAACTAACATTTTTAACCTATCTCTTCAAACAGGTGTAGTGTCTGATACGTGGAAGATGGCTAATGTAATTCCTATTTTTAAAGCAGGGGACAAGTCGTTACCATCAAATTACCGCCCAATAAGTCTAACATCAATTGTAGGCAAATTATTAGAGTCGATTATAGCTGATAACATAAGAAGCCATCTCGATAGGCATAATTTAATTAATGATACAAGGTCCTCAGGTGCATTCCAGGTATATATTTCCATGTATCTCTCTCTCCTTCACTCCAGTGAATACATATTAAGGACTTCGAGGAGTTCCCAGTAATTTAAATGTTTTGGTGCCTCTATGTGGGCCGTAAATGATCTTTGAATCTATTCCAATTCTGTTATCTCTCCTGCTCTGAACGAAGCTGTCAACACCGAACATATTTTAGGCGGGAGAACATGAACGATTTAAAAGGTCACCATTGACACTACTCTCCGTTATGAAAGTTCTCATCATCTACCCTGTTATTTCCTGTCAGATGTGACATTTGCCCTATTGTGTTCTTTCAACGAAAGGTCAGCTGAAATAATTTCTCCCATTTCTTTTACACATTCCTTTCTTTCTATTTGGTAATCCTATTTCGTTTTGTACACAGTGTCCCTTTTGAGTTCTTCATTCTTTCCACATCTAAGCAGTCGGAATTTGTCACCACGAATTGCATTTCTCGCTCATTTGAAAGGAGAGTAGTACCTCCGTCCGTCAATGGTTGGTGTCTAGCAACCTGCTACCATCACCGCATGCTTCGCCGAGTACAAGTCTCTTTCTTCTAAGTGGTTCGCTGGTATGGTCCCGGGCCGGGCCTTCTCCATGAGGTGATCCGGCATTGACCCTCCAGGTTGGGGAGTGTCCTACATCTTTCTTGATGACTTTGCCTTGGGAATGTTTCGCAGAGTACCGGTTACGTTTACTTACTTCGAAGCGATTCGTTTAGAAAACCTGTTCGCTTGTTCTTCTTTCTCTGAGCCATGAGCCTAGCAACGATCTGCTGTTTCGTTCAGCACTGTACTGTTTTAAGCTGCCCATTTTCTCTTCTGAGCGAGGACCGATAAAACGAGTCCAATACAGCACTTTTAAGTGGCATTACATAGTTTCAATACAATGCACGGTGAGTAATTGTGTCTGGCTTGTTGCGAAGGACTTGTGCTATACACACACACACACACCCACGTCAAGGTTCATCAAGACTCATTTTGACCACTCCTGGGGCCTAGTTCCTAGGTCTTTTGTGTATCCATATGCTCTTGCGCTACCCTCTACAGGGAGGATATGGAGTGCACAATAAACTAGCCACGTCGGCGGGAGAAAAATATAGAATTGGACCTAATTTTTGCAGATCTAAAATGGTGTCCGTGGAGACTGCAATCTGACACTGCAAGCGGATCATGAGTTGCCATCTGTATTCCGCTGTTAACTAACAAGAATTAACAAGACTGCATCATGTAGGCAGTCGTTGAACAAACTGGTATAGTGTGACTACCGTGCTTGCATACCTGAGTGTATCTGCAGGAGCGTGCAACCTTACATGTATACTCACCCATTTGTACTCTCAACCGTGTTGGTGAGAGTCAGGTCAAAGCTCTCGATCCAGCCTTAATAAGACTAGGTATGACAAGGCTCCAGCCATGTCATACCTACCATTTACTACTATGAGACTGAAAAAAAGTATTTCCTAACATCTCTGTGATTCATCTGGTTTTAGCTTCCATTTATATGCTCAGCTGTGTATAGGCCACACATATAGACCTGGTCTTATCAGCCTTATCAATTTCTCTTGAAATTTTGTACGTCGTAACCCTGTCTCCACTAGCCCTTCTCTCTCCTGAAATCGTCGGGTTCTATTCCGTCCATCTCTTACTACCGTGTATTTAGTTACGTAGGTAGGCTGGCGGCACACCACTCTCTCCTACACTTGTTGGATCCCATGTATTACGTTTGTATCTTGGTCTCGGAATACACAGAAAACACTTAAGGAATCACCCTGTGGTGGACAAGACAAGTTTGAGAAACCAATTTTTTACTGGGACAACGTTTCGCTCTGGGTAGAACTTTACCAAGTCATAAAGGTCAACAGAGAGCGGAACATTGCCGTAATAAGGATGTGTGTGTGTGTGTTCTTCACTAGTGTCTGCAGTACGCCACTGCGATCCAGCGAGATAATGGTAAAGTTCAGCGGTGTGCAGGATAGGCAGGGACCCCTCTTGCTTGTTACTGAGGGCCGCGCCTCAATAACTTCCACCAGTCACCCCTACAAAGGAGCCTCACGCCCCGCTTCCCATTTTCATTAACACCAGCAATTTGAACTTGCTTTCCACGACATTCCTGCAACTAGGGAACGAGCAGGGCAGCACTGAGGCACATTCTACACAGTTATTTGATTAGAAACATCCTTCACCCGAAGCATAGGTTGAGAGTAATATGTGTGGAAGGTTGGTAAACATCATCCACCCAGGATGGTCCTAGAAACCCTCCTGTCATATTACTGGGAAATGGATGCCTGTTAAACGTTTTGCACTCTGGTAGGATTGCAGGCATTTTCCTTCAGTTTCCTAACCATATAAGTTGGCAGGTAAATCCCACAAACTTCTACTTATATTCACAACATACTTTTCTCTCACTCGTTTCTTAACATTTTTATTTTCCTGAAAAGCTTCCCTCGATTTAGGCCTGATCTGAGACCGGGCCGCGGGGGTCATGTTTCCGACGTCGCAAGCTAATTTCAGCGCTCTCGTCTTATCAGTAAGCTTTTAAGGCGTTGGGTTCCCTCGATGGTCGCAGCGGGAGACTGCGTGACACTACCCTCTTGTTGAGTGGAGAGAATAAATACCCTCTTGTTGAGTGGGGAGATTAAAGAGTGTTTATACTACGTTCAGAGCTGGGGAGGACGGACGTAACGAAGATAGGGCCTCTCATGGGAGGAGAGGACCTGACAGACCTCTGCTGTAGCTGAAGTGGTTCAGTAACATCCCCATTCAAGGCAGGTGAAATTGCAGATCTGGAGAATGTACAGATAACCTTTACTGCACGTATAAGTTCCATCAATCATCTTAACTACTGGGAAAGCTTAGAAGCACTTGATTTGTACTCACTGGAGCGCAGGCGAGAGAGATATATCATAATCTACACCTGGAAGATTCTGGAGGGACTGGTCCCTAATCTGCACACAGAAATCACTCCATACGAAAGCAAAAGACTTGGCAGGCAATGCAACATACCCCCAGTGAAAAGTAGGGGCGCCACTGGTACACTAAGAGAAAACACAATAAGTGTCCGGGGCCCAAGACTGTTCATCAGCCTCCCACCAGCCATAAGAGGAATTACCAATAGACCCCTGGTTGTCTTCAAGAGGGATCTGGACAGATATCTAAAGTCAGTGCCAGATCAGCCGGGCTGTGGTTCGTACGTTGGACTACGTGCGGCCAGCAGTAACAGCCTCGTTGATCAGGCCCTGATCCACCAGGAGGCCTGGTCATGGACCGGGCCGCGGGGGCGTTGATCCCCGGAATGCCCTCCAGGTAGACCGATTACCAATATAAATAGGTAAGCTTATTTCTTTTTGTAAAGTAATGCATATATCCTAGTTCTCTAAGATCTTATTCTCTTTCACGTTTATATCTTAGTAATATCCCGGTTATATCCTGTTATATATTAGATATATCATAGCAATATTCCACTTATATCCTATTAATAATTTAGTTAAATCCTAGTAATGTCCAAATTATAGCCTATTAATAATTTATTTAAATCCTAGTAATGTTCAAATTATATCCTATTAATATCTAAGCTATAGCCTAGTAATATCCCAGTTATATCTTGTTAATATATCAGTACCCAGTATTAATTACGTTCATATAATTTGTATTTTTATATGATTTGTATATTCACTTCTCTACAATATTAGTATCAAGGAAAAAAAAGTGTGTTTCTTGTATATTTATTTATAGTTATAACTGAGAGTTTACCTCCTGATAAAGTGACCAGTGACAAACCGAGTGGCGGTGGTGGTCTTTAAAGTGAACCAAGACGTAAGGATTCTTCACACCCCTTTGTAACTTAAGTGGACTCAGAGGTGAAGCGTTGTTTGCCAAGTGGTGTATAATTATCTGTCGTGGGAGTAATCAGAGCGTTCCCATCCCCGTTATAACAACATTCCAGCATCATTAACACACAAGTTAAATACTATTAATTAATGTTTTCGTGTAACATCTCTTCCTCATTATTTTGAAGGTTTTCCCCATGAAGATCTCCACCCCACCACCCCATTCCCCAGCAACACGGAACGATGAAATTTTGCACTTCCAACGTACACACTATACAAAAATAAGAGAAAACACAATAAGTGTCCGGGGCCCAAGACTGTTCAACAGCCTCCCAACAGCCATAAGAGGAATTACCAATAGATCCTGGTTGTCTTCAAGAGGGATCTGGACAGATACCTAAAGTCAGTGCCAGATCAGCCGGGCTGTGGTTCGTACGTTGGACTACGTGCGGCCAGCAGTAACAGCCTCGTTGATCAGACCCTGATCCATAAGGCCTAGTCATG
This sequence comes from Cherax destructor, assembly GCA_009830355.1. Taxonomy (NCBI): domain Eukaryota; kingdom Metazoa; phylum Arthropoda; class Malacostraca; order Decapoda; family Parastacidae; genus Cherax; species Cherax destructor. The sequence continues at coordinate 42,191 of WNWK01008368.1, read as the reverse complement.
GACCAGGCCGCGGGGGCGTTGACCCCCGGAATGCCCTCCAGGTAGACCATTCCCCCGAATCCACCCCCTCCCCCTCAAAAAAAAAGCCTATCTTCCAGGCGCTATTTTGTCGCTATGGCTTTACTGCTTCCTCACAAATAAAAATTAATAATAATAATTATTATTATATTATTATAATAATAAATCTGCATTTATTCTAGGTGATCACTTCCTCTTGACAACGACAACGAGGGACAGCACCACCATGCACGTTGTTTGTCACTGGGCAACAGCCTGGTGGATCAGAGGACCGGTCTGGGAGCCATGGGTGGTCCCAGACCTGAATGGCTTGTGGGTGTGTTAAACAGAGCAGACGTGAGCCAGGTGCATCCATCTTGCTCTCTCGACCAAGAGCTCCACTAAACGCTCTCACCAGTACACTCTCAGCCCGAAAAACCAGTCGTGATTATTCTAGCAATCATGAGCTTGTATCTTAGTGCATGACATGTGTCATGTACGGCGGGGTGACACCTACACACGCACGCACACACACACACACACACACACACACACACACACACACGCATGCACCTGCATACCTTTGATATACCTTTGAAGAGTTTCGAGAGTTTATCTACTCTCTGAGCCCGGCCATGGGCCAGGCTCGTCTGGTGCTTGCCTGGTCAACCAGGCTGTTGCTGCTGGAGGCCCGCTGCCCCACATATCCATCACAGCCTGGTTGATCTGGCACCTGGTGAAGATACTTGTCCAGTTTCCTCTTGAAGGCTTCTACACTGGTTCCAGCGATGTTTCGGATATCTTCTGGTAAGATGTTGAATAGTCTGGGACCCCGGATGTTAATACAGTGCTCCCGTATTGTCCCCACCGCACCCCTGCTCCTCACTGGGTTTATTTTACACTTCCTCCCATATCTCTCACTCCAGTATTCATTCACTAGTACTCGTAGCTCGGTTGGTAGCGCACTCAGCTCACACACTGAGGTCCATGGTTCGATCCCCGGTACAGGTGGAAACACTGGGGCGTGTTTCCTTAAGACACCTGCTGTCCCTGTTCACCTAGCAACAAGTAGGTACCTGGGTGTTAGACGACTGGTGTGGGTCGCACCCCGGGGACAAAACCTAATTTGCCCGAAATTCTCTGCATAACCAGAGGCTTTCTATATAGTATGACACTGATGTCAGCTATGGTCTGTATATACGTTGTACATGTAGAAATAAAGATTATTATTATTATTAACTAGGAAGAGACTTTACAATGAGAGGTACAGGGGGACGAGGAGGAATAGATGGAAGCTAAAAACGCAGCTGAGCCACAGGGATGTCAGGAAATACTTCTTCAGCCTCAGGATAGTATATAAGTGGAATGAGGAACTAGTTTACCCGAAGTTTACCTGATGTCGCTTCCGGTGTAGGGTTGTCAATTTAGCGCTCTTTTTTCGCGCTAGTTTTAGCGCGTTTCGAGGTTTTTAGAGCCAGTTTTTTTTTTGTCAAAATTGCGTAGACGCGCTTTTTAAGTTAATTTAGCGCTGAATCTAGCCCATTTTGTCATATTTTTTTAAACCTAGCTAAATATATATGTAATAAACAAAAGCCTAAATAAATGTAAGGGAAAAACTAAGCTTAATAATTAGTCTCACCAAACAACTTTCTGAAGTTCTGGATAGACAGATCCTTATCACGTTCAGATCGTGACTCACCTGAGGTGAGAGATAGTGTCCTGGGCTGTTATCCTGTGACTGACAGACTGTGAAACACCCATCACACAAGTTCAGCTTTTGTTTAGACCCTCGCTTGTGTTATGTACCCTTACTATTACTGTTACTTTATTTGCTCTGACTATTCATTATGGGCAAGAAATATATTAAGCATTTCAGAGTACAGTGGTTCAGTGATTCCAGCGCGTTTTAGCGCTTTTAAAGCAATAATCTAGCGGTAATTGGAAATTTCATTTGGTAACCCTGTTCCGGAGGTCGCTGCCTGAAGGGCCCGGTCCCAGACTAGGCCTCCTGGTTGCTGGCTTGATCGATCAAGCTGTTAGTGCCTGCCACCCGCAGTCCAACGTACGCATCACAACCCAACTAATCAGGAACTGTTTTTGAGGAATCTGCTGAAGACAGCCAAGAGTTGGTAATCCCTCTTATGCATGAAGGAAGAGTGTTGAAGATGCGTGGTCCCTAAACACTTATTGAGGCCTCTCTCATTGTGTTCATTATGGACGTAGTAAACGCTATGATAGGGCCCAGGAGCCCAGGAACCAAGAATGTTGCTAATTGGAGTTTAAGGGACGAGGCCAGAAACAAACTGGACCCTTGTAAACACAAGTTGGCGAGCAGTAGTAGTTGCTCTCGTTCGTTCATTTGCTCGTTCTCTCTCTCCTGTGCCTACACCAGGCACAGTGGCTGACATACCACGCATAATACCTGATACACCAGGCACAGTGCCTGATATACCACTGTGCACACGAAAATGAAAAAAAATATCTGAACTTGGGCGAAAGATATATACTCTCTGAAAAAAAAAACCTTTACCGTGTTTTACTTTCAGCAAGTAGCAGAGGATGCCTGTGACAAGTGGCACTACTACTGCCACGGTGCTAAGGAGCATTTAGTGGTGACAGAAGCTCTTAGTAGTATTTACTGTAGCGCTGACCAAGAATTCCGTTTATTTTAAGTAAGAGAGGAGTGACATGCCCAGCGCCGCCACCTGGTGCATCTTAAGACAATCTGCTGGCTGACAAACTTGTTTAAAACCCGAGACATTCCTTGTACACAGACATTGACATTCCTTGTACACAGACATTCACACTAGCGACAGTGACTTTTTGCAGGAGAGTTTGAGTCCGTTACTGAAATACTTGAAACCTTTAATGCCAAGACCAGCCTTAGTTCTGACATGGGACAGGATTCTACCTGGAGTCTACCTGGAGGGTGTTCCGGGGGGAAACGCCCCCGCCGCCCGCTCCATGATCAGGCCTCGCGGTGGATCAGGGCCTCATCAACCAGGCTGTTACTGCCGGCCACACGCAGTTCAACAAAGAATACAACTTTATACAAGACACGGGATAACTTTCTGATTTGCAAAACTAACGCATTATAACGTCGTGGAACCTACAAATATTCGTAGACACGACAAAGAGTAACAGTCTGCCAAAAGAAACGTTTTGGAACTTAGAGTTGTGTCAAGACACAGCCTCACAGTCTACTACAGAGAACCACTTGGGCCACAGTTTTATACGCTGCACACAACGATGTAAAACTCTTAGGGTGATGGTGAGGCTGACAAAACTCTGGGTGGCTGGGAGCTCCCAACATGACCCAGCATCATCAATGTTTACCTCAACACAACCTGGGCGTCAACTAGGAAAAAAAGATCTCGAGCATATTCTACGTGTGTGTATTTATCTAGTTGTGGTTGCAGGGGTCGATTCACAGCTCCTGGCCCCGCCTCTTCACTGGTCGCTACTAGGTCACTCTTCCTGCTCCATGAGCTTTATCATACCTCTTCTTAAAGCTATGTATGGATCCTGCCTCCATTACATCACTTCCTGACAACTCTGTGACTGAAGAAATACTTCCTAACATCCCTGTGATTCATCAGAGTCTTCAACTTCCAACTGTGACCCCTTGTTGCTGTGTCCCATCTGTGGAACATCCTGTCTCTGTCCACCTTGTCGATTCCTCTCAGTATTTTATATGTCGTTTCTATATCCCCCTATCTCTCCTGTCCTCCAGTGTCGTCAACTCGATTTCCCTTAAACTCTCCTCGTAGAACATTCCCCTTAGCTCCAGGACTAGTCTTGTTGCAAACCTTTGCACTCTCTCTAATTTCCTTACGTGCTTGCCCGTATACTGCAGCAATGTGTGTGTGTGTGTGTGTGTGTGTGTGTGTCCTTAAAATTTATATCTCTTTATTTTTATCTTGTTTCTAATTTTTCTTCTCTTTTCTCTCACCTTTCCTCTTCCCCTTACCGCTTTTCCATATCTGCCGTTTCTCCCATTCTTACCTTTCTCTTTCTCCTTCCCTTTACCTCTCTCCCTCTTTTAACCCCACTCCTCCATTCCACTTATTCCTCTCCCTCTTCTAACCCCTCTCTCCCCTTTCTCTACAAGTGCCAGCACTCTCACCTCGTTAGCTCCTACTTCACCTACCTCTGGCAGTCTCCATCGGGAACCTAGACACAGGAGGTCGCCTGCCACCTCTATTTAGTGATCGTTTACCAGAAATTCTGGAGGTACCCCCTTCTCCCCTCTTGCCAGGGCCGACTACCCTCTAACACAACCAGACAGGGCCTCCTGCACCCTCCATGTAATGTACCTAAGTTGTACAGAGTAAAATATATATTTCCTGGTGCCCTCAAAATTAAGATATGTTCATAGAAATCATTGCCTCTTGTTTAAGTATTAAGTGTTTGTTGGAAGCTACTACTAAATTTACTTGGAAGAGATTAAATAAAGTGTAGATATACATGATGTAACTCTACCTAGGTCTCTTGTTTATCACATGTTCCTGTGCTACCCTCCACGGGATGGATGACGTGCATCTTCGATTGTACCCACTCACTGCAGCTAACCTGGAGGAGGAGTCACATGTTCACGACGTAGAAAATCCTGAAAGGCATCGACAGGTAGAGTCTGTCTGTCTGTCTGTCCTAAGGACATTACCAGGGACAAAGAGACATATATGAAAGTTAAAGACACCACCTCATTACCTCTCAGGAGAGGTAATGAGGTAGTGATGGAGGCTATTACCATGCACAGCTTTACGAGTAGGTATGACAACCAGGAGGCTAAAGTCAAGATGTCGGTGCAGCTAAAGCAAGAGCTGTGGCCAGACATATAGTCTTTCATACAGTTCAGCGAGTACATCTTGTACAACTCGCTGTGAGTACAACTGGATGAACGAGTACAGCGTGTTGTACTGAGTACAACTCGTGTGAGTACAACTGGATGAACGAGTACAGTGTGTTGTACTGAGTACAACTCGTGTGAGTACAACTGGATGAACGAGTACAGTGTGTTGTGCTGAGTACAACTCGTGTGAGTACAACTGGATGAACGAGTACAGTGTGTTGTGCTGAGTACAACTCGTGTGAGTACATACACAAAATATTAAAATAAGGCTGAAAAAAAAATTACTGCTACAAATATTTCCACAATTGTGGTCACCAGACCACAGCGGAAATAATACCCCAGTAATACCCCCAGGGAATAACACCCCCATGCGATACCCCAGGGAATAGTACCCCCATGAGATACCCCAGGGAATAACACCCCCATGTAATACCCCAGGGAATAGTACTCACCATGAGATACCCCAGGGAATAATACCCCCAAGGAATAATACCTCCCTCCGGGGTAATAACAAACCTCGGGAATAAAGTTAACATCACAAATGTTAAGGTAGTAAACACAAAACGTTCCAGTTAAGAAAACTAAACATGGAATAAATGTTGACGTGCTGTTAAGACGTTCTCAACGCAGAGAAGCAACGCAGAGGAGCAACGCAGAGAAGCAACGCAGAGAAGCAACGCAGATGCAACGCAGAGAGAAGCAACGCAGAGAGAAGCAACGCAGAGGAACAACGCAGAGAAGCAACGCAGAGAGAAGCAACGCAGAGAGATGCAACGCAGAGAGGAGCAGCGCAGAGAGGAACAACAAAGAGAGAAGCAACGCAGAGGAGCAACGCAGAGAGGAACAACACAGAGATATGCAACGCAGGGAGAAGCAACGCAGTGAGGAGCAACGCAGAGAAGCAACGCAGAGAGATGCAACGCAGAGAGGAGCAGCGCAGAGAGGAGCAACGCAGAGAAGCAACGCAGAGGAGCAACGCAGAGAGGAACAACACAGAGATATGCAACGCAGGGAGAAGCAATGCAGTGAGGAGCAACGCAGAGAGGAGCAACGCAGAGAGGAGCAACGCAATCATTGCGTTAGTTAATTTATTTCCACAGACTATGAAAGCAAAAGACTCGGCTGACGATGAAACATCCCCCCAATGAAAAGCAGGGGTGCCACTAGCACGATAAGAGACAACACAATAAGTGTCAAGGGCCCAACACTGTTCAACTGCCTCCCAGCATACATAAGGGGGATTACCAATAGACCCCTGGCTGTCTTCAAGAAGGCACTGGACAGGCACCTAAAGTCAGTACCTTGCCAGCCGGGCTGTCGTTCGTACGTCGGATTGCGTGCGGCCTGGAGTAACAGCCTGGTTGATCAGGCCCTGATCCACAATGAGGCCTGGTCACAGACCGGGCCGCGGGGGCGTTGACTCCCGGAACCCTCTCCAGATATACTCCAGACTACTTATTTTACCCACAGACTACCCATACTGCCCAAAGACTACTCTTACTACCCACAGACTACTTTTACTACCCACAGACTACCCATATTACCCACAGACTACCCATATTACCCACAGACCACTCATACTACCCACAGACTACTCATACTACCCACAGCCTACTCATACTGCCCACAGCCATAACAGCACCTCTGCTGTTTCTCATCCTCATAGCAGACATAGATAAAAACACCCGGCACACTTTTGTATCATCATTTGCAGATGACACTAAAATAAGCATGAAAGTCACTACGGTAGAGGACACTGAAAAATTACAGGAGGACATAAGCAGGGTCTTCCAGTGGGCAGTGGAGAACAACATGACGTTCAATGGTGATAAGTTTCAGCTGCTTAGGTATGGAAAAAATGAAGAACTCAAAAGGAACACTGTATACAAAACGCAAGAGGGTCACCACATAGAACGAAAGGAACACGTTAAGGACTTGGGAATAATTATGTCTGCTGATCTGTCGTTTAAAGACCATAACAAGACAAAGATCACAACAGCCATGAAGATGACGGGGTGGGTATTGAGAACTTTCAAAAAAAGGGGAAATAATGCCGATGGTGACACTATTCAAATCGCTAGTGCTCCCTCACTTAGAATACTGCTCAGTGCTGACGGCCCCGTTCAGGGCAGGAGAAATATCAGAGCTGGAACAAATCCAGAGATCGTTTACGGCTCACATTGAGCCATTGAAACATCTAAATTATTGGGAACGCCTTCAAGTCTTGAACATGTACTCATTGGAGCGGAGGAGAGATACATGATAATATATACTTGGAAAGTACTTGAGGGCCTGGTCCCAAATCTGCACACTGCCATAACAACATACTGGAGTGAGAGATATGGGAGAAAGTGTAAAATAAACCCAGTGAGGAGCAGGGGTGCGGTGGGGACAATACGGGAGCACTGTATTAACATCCGGGGTCCCAGACTATTAAACATCTAACCAGAAGATATCCGAAACATCGCTGGAACCAGTGTAGAAGCCTTCAAGAGGAAACTGGACAAGTATCTTCATCGGGTGCCAGATCAACCAGGCTGTGATGGATATGTGGGGCAGCGGGCCTCCAGCAGCAACAGCCTGGTTGACCAGGCAAGCAGCAACAGCCTGGTTGACCAGGCAAGCACCAGACGAGCCTGGCCCATGGCCGGGCTCAGAGAGTAGATAAACTCTCGAAACTCTTCAAAGGTATATCAAAGGTAAGGTATACTACCCACAGACTACTCATACTACCCACAGACTACTCATACTACCCACAGACTACTCATACTACCCACAGACTACTCATACTACCCACAGACTACTCATACTACCCATACTGCCCACAGACTACTCATACTACCCACAGACTACTCATACTACCCACAGACTACTCATACTACCCACAGACTACCCTACTCACAGACACTTATCAGTCTCGTTGTAAACCTTTGCTTCTTTTTTCAGTAAATTGTATGTGTGACCAAGTGTGGACTCAGTGTTGGTGCTGAGTACTGTTTACCTCTTGCGTACTCACCTAGATGTGTTGCCAGGGGTCGAATCACGGCTCCTGGCTCTGCTTCCTCGTGAACTTATCCAGCGGTTTTACCAATTCCTGGACCCCCTGGAGTAATCACATATGCTATACAAACTGTGTATGGTGTGAGCGCTCTTGAGCGCAAGAGTGCTTGCGTAGAGATATACGCACGCGTGCGTGTGTGCGTGAGTGCTTGCGTGCATGGCAGAGCAACATCCTGCCCACCTGTCACCGCTGAAGCACTTCACTCCGCACTCAGAGTGGAGTGTTTGCTGCAACACAGATTAAGTTGGACTGGCAATAATAACACGCAATGTTTATGGAGTCTGCCAGAGCGTGTGGATGTGCAGGGGGGAGGGGGGACGTGGGGGGGGGAAAGGTGGGGAAGGGGAGGAGAGTAGGGGACAAGGGAAGAGGGGGAAGGAGAGTAGGGGCCAAGGAAGGATGGGAAGGAGAGTAGGGGAGGAGGGAGGAGGGGCAGAAGGGAAAGAAATAAGGCAGGAGTAAGAGACGCGGGATCATCAAATAGAAGAAAATGAACACATGAAAGACCTGCGAGTAATTATGTCAGCTGACCTTCCTTTCAAAGAACACACTAAGGCAAATGTCATAACAGCCAGAAAGATGACAGGGGTGGATAACGAGAACTTTCTAAACAAGGGAAACAGAACCAGTGGTGACACATACCCCGGTATGATACCCACCCACCCATCGACCCAACTACCCAACCACCCACCCACACCCACACACACACACACAGGAGGTATGACTCGATCCCTACAACCACAATTAGGTGAGTACACACACACACACACACACACACACACACACATAGAAGACGTACCTGTGACCTGGTTCCAGAGTTTTCCTACTCCCACGGTCCGGCCTGGGACCAGGCCTCCTTGTTGACTGTCTCGTCAACCAGGGTGTTGTTGTTGTTGGCCCGCCGACCCAATTATCCAGCAGGTAAGGTGCAGTGTGTACAACATAGTGTATACAACATACTAAATGTTTACAACATCCTCAGTGTGTACAACATAGTGTGTACAACATAGTGTATACAACATACTAAATGTTTACAACATCCTCAGTGTGTACAACATAGTGTGTACAACATAGTGTATACAACATACTAAATGTTTACAACATCCTCAGTGTGTACAAGTGGATACCATACTGTGTACAACATACTCAGTGTGTACAACATACTCAGTGTGTACAACATACTCAGTGTGTACAACATACTCAGTGTGTACAACATACTCAGTGTGTACAACATAGTGTGTACAACATACTCAGTGTGTACAACATACTCAGTGTGTACAACATACTCAGTGTGTACAACATAGTGTGTACAACATACTCAGTGTGTACAACATACTCAGTGTGTACAACATACTCAGTGTGTACAACATACTCAGTGTGTACAACATAGTGTGTACAACATACTCAGTGTGTACAACATAGTGTGTACAACATACTCAGTGTGTACAACATAGTGTGTACAACATACTCAGTGTGTACAACATACTCAGTGTGTACAACATAGTGTGTACAACATACTCAGTGTGTACAACATAGTGTGTACAACATACTGTGTACAACATACTCAGTGTGTACAACATAGTGTACACATACCAGTGTGTACAACATAGTGTGTACAACATACTAGTGTACAACATACTCAGTGTGTACAACATAGTGTGTACAACATACTCAGTGTACAACATAGTGTGTACAACATACTCAGTGTACAACATACTCAGTGTGTACAACATATAGTTGTACAACATACTCAGTGTGTACAACATAGTGTGTACACATACTCAGTGTGTACAACATAGTGTGTACAACATACTCAGTTTGTACAACATACTCAGTGTGTACAACATACTCAGTGTGTACAACATAGTGTGTACAACATACTCAGTGTGTACAACATAGTGTGTACAACATACTCAGTTTGTACAACATACTCAGTGTGTACAACATACTGTGTACAACATACTCAGTGTGTACAACATAGTGTGTACAACATACTCAGTGTGTACAAGTGTGCAAAAACATAAACTAACTTACTGAACATGCATGATGCTCCACCTCACCAGCGCCTCCAACAAACATACCTGCAACACAAACAAACAAATCAGTCCACCACATACACCAGCAGGTGAGTGCAAGACATAATTTAAGAGGTGGTGGCGGGATACACCTTGCACGGCTTCAAGAGTAGGTATAATCGGGACCTGGAGCTGAGAAATCTCTAAAGCCAATGGATGACTTCCAGCTTTGATAAATTAGACACATGGGCAACACTTGGGTATCCTTATTGAGGAAACGTTTCGCCACACAGTGGCTTCATCAGTCCAATACAAAGAAGAATGGTGAAGATCAGAAGGAGTTTGAGGTAATCAGTCCCTCAGCCTGTAGTCGATGTAATCAATCTTGATTAACAGACTTATTACATCGACTCCAGGCCGAGGGACTAATTACCTCAAACTCCTTCTGATCTTCACCATTCTTCTTTGTAAAGACTGATGAAGCCACTGTGTGGCGAAACGTTTCCACAATAAAGATACCCAAGTGTTGCACATGTGTCTAATTTATCAACTTGTTGGTTCTCTGAACCATTTATCTACAGTATCAACTTTGTTTAGCTGTTTCTAATTCACATAACTGAAGACGAAACTCCTCGGAGCTGAAATAAAAGTATTATTAATATCTCAAACAAGATATATACACACCCTGAAATATATATCCCTCAATGTTTATACATACTGAGAGTATCCTAAATACCTACATTTGGTATTAAAGTATTCTTGACTGGTGACACTTTTCAAATCCTTTGTTCTCTTTCAATTGGAATATTGATCAGAGTTAGAACGGATACTGAGAACGTTTACGGCCCACACAGAGCCAATAAAGCATTTAAAGTACTGGGAACGTTCTAAAGTCCTAAGTATGTACTCACTGGAGTGGAGGAGAGAGAGATACATCAAAACATACACTGCCATAACAACATACCGAAGTGAAAGATATGAGAGGAAGTGCAAAATAAACCCAGTGAAAAGTAGGGGTGAGGTGGGGACAATAAGGGAACACTATATCAGCATCCGTGGTCCCAGATTATTCAACATCTTACCAGAAGATATCAGAAACACTGCTGGAACAAATGCAGAAGTCTTCAAGAGGAAACTGGATAAGTATCTTGCACAAAGTGCCAGATCAAAAAGGCTATAATGGATATGTGGTTCAGCAGGCTAACAACAGCAACAGCCTGGTTGACCAGGCAAGCACCAGACGAGCCTGGCCCAAAACCGGGCTCTGGGAGTAGAAAAAATCTCGGAACTCATCAAAGGTAAGTGAAATGCAGTGTTAATGACTCCCTTCATGCTTCAAACCTTATTAATTAAACCAGCCAATGTTACTCTTACATCAGGCAGGCACCAACAGCTTGGTCAATCAGGCCAACAATCAGGAGACCTGATGACCTCGAAGTTACTACAGGTAAACACGACCACCATCTTTAACTGCTGTTACTATAAACAACTACTACTACTACTATTACTACTACCATCATTACCACCAGCAGCAGCAACAGAAGCACCACCACCACCAGCACCACCACCAGCAGCAGCACCACCACCAGCACCACCAGCACCACCACCACCACCAGTACCACCACCAGCAGCAGCACCACCACCACCACCATCATCAGCAGCACCGCCACCAACAGCAACAGCAGTACCACCACCAGCAACAGCAGCACCACCACCAGCAACAGCAACCCCCTGCACCACAATCACCACTGGCCCTCCTACATCTTCATCACTGTCAAAACGATGGCACAACTTGAGTCCCGGGAGTGCCGTGGAGTGCCAGATGGCTCTTAATGGAGCAATTCCCGCCTCCACCTTATACACTAAGAAACCACTCAAAAACAAACCAAAGAAATTTTATGAACGAAAAAAAAAACCACGCCAAATTTAGGTGAACGTTGAGATTTGCCGGGGAGAGAACGTGGCCCCAGGAAACAGAAGTTTTAACTTTTAAAAAGAGAACGTATAGGGTTCATAAATATTAAATTAAAAAATAGCACGTACTAGTTATAAAAAGAGAACATGCAAGGTTTAAAAACAAAACTTAAGAGTTTTAAAAAAAGAGAACGTGCAAGGTTTAAAAATAAAATGTACGAGTTTTAAAAATAGAACGTAGTTTAAAAAAATATATACAAGGTCTAAAAAAAGATATAATACGCCCAACACTTTTTTTATATTTAGAAAACCAGAAAACTCGCTAAAAAAAAGTACTGACCGAGATTTAATTAATGAAGGTAATAGCTTGGGGGGGGGGGGGGTTGAACAGATACACAATTTAAAAAAAACAACTAAATTTGTGACTACTTAAAAGAGCAAATAACTAATAAAATAAACTTCAAGATTAACAGAACTAAATCTGCTCCAAAAAAATAATATAAACAATGAGATATTTACTTAAAACGAGGAACCCGAGGAAGCACACACACACACACACACACACACACACACACACACACACACTTCAGTCATAGAGTTGTCAGGAAGTGGAATAGCTTAGAAAGCGACATAGTGGAGGCAGGAACCATACATAGTTTTAAGACTAGGTTTGATAAAGCTCATGGAGCAGGGAGAGAGAGGACCTAGTAGCAATCAGTGAAGAGGCGGGGCCAGGAGCTATGACTCGACCCCTGCAACCACAAATAGGTGAGTACACACACACACACACACACTAAGGGAGTGACGCCCCCGAGACAACATTATATACACAGAGAAGTGTGTCTCTCAGTGCGTATACGCGCTTTATCTTAATCCCGATTTTGGGGGATTAAAGTATTGTTAAGTAAAAGGACACAAATGCAACTAATGTGACATTTTATTGTGGCAACGTTTCGCTCTCCAGGAGCTTTCTCAAGCCGTAACGGCGAGAAAGCTCCTGGAGAGCGAAACGTTGCCACAATAAAATGTCACATTAGTTGCATTTGTGTCCTTTTACTTTACATATTGTCGGTAATTCTACCAATATTATTAAAGTATTGTTGACTGGTAGTGAAACTGTGACATGCAGCCTTAATGACCTTAGTGTAGTAGATAGACTTCAAACCTTATAAACTAACGAATGCACATGTTGTTTATGGTCTTTAATCCAGGACAGTATTTAATAACCATCGTGTAGTAGATAGGCTTCAAACCTTATAAACCAACGAATACACATGTCTATATTCTTTAATCCAGGACTGTATTTAATGACCCTAGTGTAGTAGATAGGCTTCAAACCTTATACACCAATGAATACGCCCAGGCTGAGTGAGACAAACTCCTCATTGACCCTCCTATATAATGTGAGAGATCACTAAAGCTCTCACAGTACTGCTACTTTCTCACTGTGGTTGCACTCACAGTACTGCTACTTTCTCACTGTGGTTGCACTCACAGTACTGCTACTTTCTCACTGTGGTTGCACTCACAGTACTGCTACTTTCTCACTGTGGTTGCACTCACAGTACTGCTACTTTCTCACTGTGGTTTCACTCACAGTACTGCTATTTTCTCACTGTGGTTGCACTCACAGTACTGCTACTTTCTCACTGTGGTTGCACTCACAGTACTGCTACTTTCTCACTGTGGTTGCACTCACAGTACTGCTCACTGTTCTCACTTCGGTTGCACTCACAGTACTGCTACTTTCTCACTGTGGTTGCACTCACAGTACTGCTACTTTCTCACTGTGGTTGCACTCACAGTACTGCTACTTTCTCACTGTGGTTGCACTCACAGTACTGCTACTTCTCACTGTGGTTGCACTCACAGTACTGCTACTTCTCACTGTGGTTGCACTCACAGTACTGCTACTTTCTCACTGTGGTTGCACTCACAGTACTGCTACTTTCTCACTGTGGTTGCACTCACAGTACTGCTACTTTCTCACTGTGGTTGCACTCACAGTACTGCTACTTTCTCACTGTGGTTGCACTCACAGTACTGCTACTTTCTCACTGTGGTTGCACTCACAGTACTGCTACTTTCTCACTGTGGTTGCACTCACAGTACTGCTACTTTCTCACTGTGGTTGCACTCACAGTACTGCTACTTTCTCACTGTGGTTGCACTCACAGTACTGCTACTTTCTCACTGTGGTTGCACTCACAGTACTGCTACTTTCTCACTGTGGTTGCACTCACAGTACTGCTACTTTCTCACTGTGGTTGCACTCACAGTACTGCTACTCTCTCACTGTGGTTGCACTCACAGTACTGCTACTATCTCACTGTGGTTGCACTCACAGTACTGCTATTTCTCACTGTGGTTGCACTCACAGTACTGCTACTTTCTCACTGTGGTTGCACTCACAGTACTGCTACTTTCTCACTGTGGTTGCACTCACAGTACTGCTACTTTCTCACTGTGGTTGCACTCACAGTACTGCTACTTCTCACTGTGGTTGCACTCACAGTACTGCTACTTTCTCACTGTGGTTGCACTCACAGTACTGCTACTTTCTCACTGTGGTTGCACTCACAGTACTGCTACTTTCTCACTGTGGTTGCACTCACAGTACTGCTACTTTCTCACTGTGGTTGCACTCACAGTACTGCTACTTTCTCACTGTGGTTGCACTCACAGTACTGCTACTTTCTCACTGTGGTTGCACTCACAGTACTGCTACTTTCTCACTGTGGTTGCACTCACAGTACTGCTACTTTCTCACTGTGGTTGCACTCACAGTACTGCTACTTTCTCACTGTGGTTGCACTCACAGTACTGCTACTTTCTCACTGTGGTTGCACTCCATATTAACACATCATCTCTTTCTTGTGGTCGTATTGTACATTCTTTAGGGTATTTTCATCCATGTATGTCCCCTGACAACAGCATAGTGTATTTACTAAAGGGTGTATATATTATATATACACTAAGAATATACCTTAATCCCTGCTTTAGGAACTGACGTAGACCCTTGTATACATTAGATTAGATTTTACCACCGAAGTGGCTAGTACTTTGCACCTCTTCCATCCTACGGTCGGTACCACAAGAGAATATGGATACACAAAAGGCCTGGGATCTTTGTATAGGAGATACCCACAGAGGAACAATTCTGGTATGGGCATGTCAAAATACCCACACTAGTACAAAAATTATAAATCCAAGATGTGAACTCGTGGCTCGATTGCCAACGCACTCACACTAAGTGTCCGTGGTTAAATCCTCGGCATGGGTAGAAACGTTGGGCAAGTTTCCTTACACCTGATGTCTCTGTTCACCTAGCAGTAAGTAGGTACCTAGGTGTTAGCAGACTAGTATGGACCACAATGGAAGACAGTCGTCGATGATGCAGTGACTTGACCGGGTTACCCTGGGGAGGGGGCTAACCCTCCGGGTTAAAAATCAACACACAAATCTTAATCCTAAGACTACATTAGCAGCAATAACTGTGAACTGTTTCGAAGGTTCTTCCATCCTGGCAGCCCGACTTAAGGCTCCGTTTATCTTTTGACCTACTGGTCAACCAGACTGTTGTTGTTAGCGGCATACATCATAATCAAGCATCAAAACTGGGCGTAACTGCTACCAGTATCTAAATAGTTACGAGAAAGTATAGGGGGTAGTATATCTGGAGGGTGTTATGGGGGTCAACGCCCCCGCGGCCCAGTCCATGACCAGGCCAGAAGTGACACACACACACACACACACACACACACACTCACTCTCTCAGAACATTAATAAGTTACTCTTCATAATTCAATTAAGTTGACAGCGGTGGGCTGACTCAACTTTAATAAGCAGAGCCACAACTCACACACTTGTGGCACCATCACCACCAACCTGCCCAGGATTACCAACTTCCTCCCTTACCAGTACGACAATCAGCTCTCGTCCGGGATGCACACGCCAAGGTACTGGGTAACGAACCCAGGAAAGAAGAGCCTCTGGCGGTAACGAATACCATTCGTGATGACGAGCCTTGAAAATGTTAAGAAATAATGGCTGAAGAAATGCAAGACGAATTCACACCAAACTCAGCAAGGAGCTACGAACTGTGACTCGACTCATGCAAACGCGACTAAGTGAGCACACACAAAATAATCTAACACAAAGGCAAAACTGACGAAATATGATTGATGGGATCGAAGAGGTCAAAAAACAAGCAATGTCAAACTTGCAATGGAGACAACACTGATATTGTAGTAGCCAGGCTTAGTCTTGGTTACAAGTACTTGTGTTGTAGTAGCCAGGCTTAGTCTTGGTTACAAGTAACTTGTGGCAGTTGTAGTAGCTGGGCTTAGTCTTGGTTACAAGTACTTGTGTGACAGACGCACAGATGAGCATCAAAGTAAACATGATCCGCCTTATGGCCATTATTTTGAAGACAATGTACTTAAGTGTCCACTTATTGAAGACAATGTACTTAAGTGTCCACTTATTGAAGACAATGTACTTAAGTGTCCACTTATTGAAGACAATGTACTTAAGTGTCCACTTATTGAAGACAATGTACTTAAGTGTCCACTTATTGAAGACAATGTACTTAAGTGTCCACTTATTGAAGAATATAAACATGATAACCTATATGGTAGATCAAGGTATCTTATTAATGAAAATAAAATACCAGATATTCTACGAATATACCGTAAATTTTATTGCAACAAATGAAACATTGTTGATATCAAGTCATCTGTTTGTGACTTGATCAAATCCAATGTGTGGGTGAAACGTTATAAATAAACGATCGCATTATATTGCATTCGTGTCTATTTTCCTCACTGTGTCAGTATTTTACACCATTTCTCTCCATCGAGATGGATAGAGGAGTAGAGGGAGGGAACGGGTCAGGAGGAGAGTAAATGAGGGAGTGGCACGGGCCACTTGAAAGGTCTTGTGGTAATTGTGGTGGCACCACTTGGTGCCACCACACTTCAATACTCTTATGTGGGGTTTTGTGGACCACAGTACACCTCCCCGCCATGTTTACTGTGGAGAGTGTTTGACCACATGAAAACTACCCACCATGTTTTACTCGTGAGTGTTTGCCCAATGAATTCTCCCTTAGGCTTTTCATTGCCACTCTTTCAACCCGATTTAATCCTTCCTATCTACACCTTCTCATTACCTACTTTCAATCCCTTCAACACTTAAGCCAGACGAGGCAGTTAGACGAGATTAACAATGAAAGCTCAACAGCTTGAAGCTCAGGAGAGAGAGAGAAGAGGAAGAGAGAGAGAGAGAGAGAGAGAGAGAGAGAGAGAGAGAGAGAGAAGAGAGAGAAGAGAGAAGAGAAGAGAGAGAGAGAGAGAGAGAGAGAGAGAGAGAGAGAGAGAGAGAGAGAGAGAGAGAGAGAGAGAGAGAGAGAGAGAGAGAGAGAGAGAGAGACGACGACAGGTTAAATCCAGTCAGTTTTAGCTCTCTTTCTTGAAGATGACTTTGTAATCTTTGGGTGCCATCTCGTGGCATCTGGAAACCTTTGTTGGGACACCTTTCTTAATACCTCCATCTTAGCTCATCCTTATTCCGTTCTCTATCACTTTTTCATAATCTCACTTTTCAACACCCTGTTCCTCCCCTCTTTCTTTCTATTTTCCAATTACTATATTCTCTACTTAGCTAAACATTTACACCCTTCCCTTCTTTATTTTGCACCGTTTTTCTTCCACATATCTTCCCTCATCAGTACCTCCATTCCCTCCCTCCCCGATCATCCCCAACCCTTCTCGTTCCTTCCACTCCTGTCTCCCCTCTTCCTTTCCCGTCCCCTCTCCCAATCAGCTATCCCCTCGCCGCTACTCACCCCTTCCTGACAGGTCATTGCTCCTTTCTCCCAGATTCACAGGTCATGGCTCCCTCCTCCCCCACTCACAGGTCATGGCTCCCTCCTCCCCCACTCACATGTCATGGCTCTCTCCTCCTCCACTCACAGGTCATGGCTCCCTCCTCCCTCCACTCACAGGTCATGGCTCCCTCCTCCCTCCACTCACAGGTCATGGCTCCCTCCTCCCTCCATTCACAGGTCATGGCTCCTTTCTCCCCACTCACAGGTCATGGCTCCTTTCTCCCCACTCACAGGTTATGGCTCCCTTCTCCCCCCACTCACAGGTCATGGCTCCTTTCTCCCCATCCACAGCCCCCTCCCACAGGTCATGGCCCATCCACGCCCTCCACGGTCATGGCTCCCTCCCACTCCACAGGTCATGGCTCCCCATCACGCCCCCACAGGTCATGGCTCCCAAACTGCGAAACTTTTCGCCACTTACACCGTCATCATTAATTTTGGGCAGCCTGTGAAAAGCGCTTTTGCCAGCTCAGCTATTTTTCGAAAAGGATGTCTAAAAATAAAATGTTACAAGTTTACCATAAGAAAAAAAGACGTTTTGGTTCGATGATCACAAGAATTACAATATATATATATATATATATATATATATATATATATATATATATATATATATATATATATCAAAAGATCACAGTAATCAGGTGATATCAAAAATAGAATGACAACAAAGATCAGATTAATCAGAAGGCTGGAACTATTTCATATGTTGTTATATATATATATATATATATCAATATATATATATATATATATATATATATATATATATATATATATATATATATATATATATATATATCTTAGAGGAGAGAGAGAGAGAGAGAGAGATCCCCAGGTGTCTATTGGTAGTTTCCCTTGTGTATGGTGGGAGGCTGTTGAACAGTCTAGGGCCCCGGGCACATTGTGTTTTCTCTTAGTGTACTCATGGCACCCATGCTTTTCATTGTGGGTATGTGGCATCGTCTACCTAGTTTTTTGCTTTCGTAGGGAATGATTTGTGTGTGCAGATTTGGTACCAGTCTCTCTAGGATTTTCCAGGTATAGATTGTGTAGCTTATGATGTACCTTTTCGCCTGCATTCCAGGGAGTATAGTTCAAGGGATTTCAACCGTTCTAAGCAATTTAGGTGCTTGACTAAACGTACACGTGCAGTGAAGGTTCTCTGTACATTCTCTAGATGTGCAATTTTGTTTGCCTTAAACTGGATTATTAGTGCACAGCAGTATTCCAGCCTAGCGAGAACAAATGACTTGAAGAGGATCACCATTGGCACGGCATCCCTTGTTTTGAAGGTTCTCGTTATCCATCCTACCATTTTCCTCGCAGTTGTGATAATGACACTGTTGTGATCTTTAAAGGTGAGTCTCTGACATTATCACTCCAAAGTCCTTCGCATTAGTTTTCCTCTCTACTATGAGCTTATAATTCATTTTAGCAGAGGACCAGTTAATGGGTAAGACTGTCATCTGTTATAACAGATGTGGCATACTGCCATATAGTGGCACCAAAGGCGAACATATCTTTGGGAGCCTTTACGTCTGTCAGAAAGAGGGTGATCAGTTCTACCAAAGTATTAGATACGACAAGTATAGCAGGAAATATAGCAGACACCGGAAGCACCAGTGACAGGAGACGACACACCAACATTACAGTCAGGAATATTACTTGGACGAGAAGCAGGTTTGATATCTAAACGAAGAAGGATACCTCTGATGGGATGCAAGAGCTGGGTGTTAACATTCTGAAGACTGGAAATGTAGCATTATCATTATTATTATTATTATTATTATTATATTCATGAAGAAACGTTAAACCTGTAGGGGTCATACAACGCCTGGGAAATGTAAGGCAATGAGGTTTGATCTGAAGAAGGGGACTGGTCTATTATATATAACAGGAGAGGAGTGGGGGTGATCTTCCTGTTTTAAGGCCTTGTTGACCGGAGTCGTGAGGTTCATGACTTACCATAAAACCAGCAATTTCTCCTCTTATCTCCCCCTTAAAGAACTTTTATCTCTCTCTCTCTCTCTCTCCTCTCTCTCTCTCTCTCTCTCTCTCTCTCTCTCTCTCTCTCTCTCTCTCTCTCTCTCTGTAAAAGAGACGGGAAGCGCATCACTGTCTTTTCTTCTCTTCTTCCAAGATGGCAGCGTCTGCGGTCCGCCCACTTCCGCTCATCTCCAGCGTAATATGCGGCTGCGGGATATGCCGCAGCCTCCACAACTTCCGCCTGCGGCTGTCTCAACACAGCCCACCCGCAACTTAGTTCTTTCTTCACATTTTAAAAGCAAGTTTAAGTCACTAATTATATCTGCCTGTTACTCCCACATGTTGGTTGAGTGGCATGTATGGTGTGTGTATGTTGTGAGTATGTTGTGTGTATGTTGTGTATGTTGTGTGTATGTTCACACAACATACACACACTGTCACTGCTCAATACTGTCTTTATGGCAGTGTTGACTCACAATATGAGAGCCATTGCATGGAGGTATGTTGACTTACAGTATAGGTGTCACAGTATGGGAGACAGTGTGGATGCCACAGGTGAGTACAGTATGAGTGTCAAAGTATGTCACAGTATGGTGTCACAGTATTAGTGCCACATGACTCACGAAATCGTAATGACACTATTGCAAACAAACCATACCACGGGTGGGGTTCGAACCCGCGGTCAGAGAGTCTCAAAACTCCAGACCATCGCGTAAGCCACTGGGCCAGCTAGCTTCAATAAGATTCATCCAACTAGAAAGGTTAGCATAGGCACCACTGTGTCCACAAATGCCTGATCATGCTAGCGGGAGATTCGTCTGTAAAAACTTGCATTTGTGGACACAGTGGTGCCTATGCTAACCTTCCTATGGTGTAGAAATATACCTAGTTGGATGAATCTTATTGAAGCTAGCTGGCCCAGTGGCTTACACGACGGTCTGGAGTTTTGAGACTCTCTGACCGCGGATTCGAACCCCACCCGTGGTATGGTTTATTAGTGTCACAGTTTGGGTGTCACATTATTAGTGCCACAATATGAGTGTCATAGTATGCATGCCACAGTATGGGTGCCACAGTAAGAGTACCACAATATGGGTCCCACAGTATGAGTGTCACAGTATGGGTGCCACAGTAAAAGTACCACAACGTGGGTGCCACAGTATGGGTGCCACGGTATGGGTGTCATAGTATGGGTGTCACAGTATGGGTGTCATAGTATGGGTGCCATAGTAAAAGTGCCACAACATGGGTGCCACAGTATGAGTGCCACTGTTACAGTATTGGTGCCACAGTATGGGTTCCACTTCCACTATATTTATTTTTCTGGGCAGACTAAAATATTTGCATCTTGTTTGATCTTGATCTGGTGTACCGGCTGCCAGACACAACAACCTGGCTCTTACGCACCCCACGTCGAATATACAATACCAATGTACTTCACCAAAGAGGAAGAGAAAGAAGAAAAGGGAGAAAAAGAAAATTATACCTTTGATATACCTTTGAGTTTCGAGTCTTACTACTCCCGGAGCCCGGCCATGGGCCAGGCTCTTCTGGTGCTTGCCTGGTCAACCAATCTTTTGTTGCTGTAGGCCCGCTGCCCCACATATCCATCACAGACTGGTTGATCTGGCACCTGGTGAAGATATTTGTCCAGTTTCCTCTTGAAGGCTTCTACACTGGTTCCAGCCGTGTTTCGGATATCTTCTGGTAAGATGTTGAATAGTCTGGGACCCCGGATGTTAATACAGTGCTCCCGTATTGTCCCCACCGCACCCCTGCTCCTCACTGGGTTTATTTTACACTTCCTCCCATATCTCTCACTCCAGTATGGTGTTATTTCAGTGTGCAGATTTGGGACCAGGCCCTCAAGTACTTTCCAAGTATATATTACCATGTATCTCTCTCTCCTCCGCTCCAGTGAGTACATGTTCAAGACTTTAAGGCGTTCCCAGTAATTTAAATGCTTTACTGGCTCTGTGTGAGCCGTAAACGATCTCTGTATTTGTTCCAGCTCTGATATTTCTCCAGCCCTGAACGGGGCCGTCAGCACTGAGCAATATTCCAAATGAGGGAGCACTAGCGATTTGAAGTGTCACCACTGGCATTATTTCCCTTGTTTAGAAAGTTCTCATTACCCACCCCGTCATCTTCCTGGCAGTTGTGGCCTTTGTCTTATTGTGTTCTTTGAAAGAAAGGTCAGCTGACATAATTATTCCCAAGTCTTTCACGTGTTCCTTTCGTTCTATTTGACGATCCTCTTGAGTTTTGTATATAGTGTTCCTTTTGTGTTCTTCATTCTTCCCATACCTCAGCAGTTGGAACTTATCACCACTGAACGTCATGTTGTTCTTCACTGCCCACTGGAGAACACTGTTTATGTCTTCCTGTAATTTTTCAGTGTCCTCTACCGTAGTGACTTTCATCCTTATTTTAGTGTCATCTGCAAATGATACAAAACTGTGGCGGGAGTTTATTATTATTATTATTATTATTAAATGTAGTCGACTACCACGTAGCTCGACTGTCAGCGCATTCAGCTCACACTGAGGTCCGTGGTTCGATCCCCAGTACGAATGGAAACATTAGGACGTGTTTCCTTAAGACACCTGCTGTCCGTGTTCACCCATCAGTAAAATGGGTACCTGGGTGTTAGTCAACTGGTGTGGGTCGCATCCTGGGACAAAATTTACCTAATTTACCTGAAATGTTCTGCATAACAAGCGGCTTTCTATATAGTAGTGTATCATTGATGTCAACTAGGCTTGTATACCTTGTACATGTACGTGTAGAAATAAAGATTAAGATTATTATTATTATTATACTGTAATAATGTTGGTAGAATTACCGACAATATGTTAGGTAAAAGGACACAAGTGCACCTAATGTGAAAGTTTATTGTGGCAACGTTTCGCTCTCCAGGAGCTTTATCAACAGCTTGACAAAGCTCCAGGAGAGCGAAACGTTGCAACAATAAAGAGTCACATTAGTTGTACGTGTGTCCTTTTATCTAACATTATTATTATTATTAGGTACTTACTGTTATGTGCACAGGACCAGCAGATACGCCTTACCCAACCCGGAAATCCAACCCAGATCTCCTATGACCATACCCTTTGATATACCTTTGAAGAGTTTCGAGAGTATCTACTCTCTGAGCCCGGCCATGGGCCAGGCTCGTCTGGTGCTTGCCTGGTCAACCAGGCTGTTGCTGCTGGAGGCCCACTGCACCACACATCCATCACAGCCTGGTTGATCTGGCACCCTTTGATATACCTTTGAAGAGTTTCGAGAGTATCTACTCTCTGAGCCCGGCCATGGGCCAGGCTCGTCTGGTGCTTGCCTGGTCAACCAGGCTGTTGCTGCTGGAGGCCCGCTGCCCCACATATCCATCACAGCCTGGTTGATCTGGCACCTGGTGAAGATATTTGTCCAGTTTCCTCTTGAAGGCTTCTACACTGGTTCCAGCCGTGTTTCGGATATCTTCTGGTAAGATGTTGAATAGTCTGGGACCCCGGATGTTAATACAGTGCTCCCGTATTGTCCCCACCGCACCCCTGCTCCTCACTGGGTTTATTTTACACTTTCTCCCATATCTCTCACTCCAGTATGTTGTTATGGCAGTGTGCAGATTTGGGACCAGGCCCTCAAGTACTTTCCATGTATATATTATCATGTATCTCTCTCTCCTCCGCTCCAATGAGTACATGTTCAAGACTTGAAGGCGTTCCCAATAATTTAGATGTTTCAATGGCTCAATGTGAGCCGTAAACGATCTCTGGATTTGTTCCAGCTCTGCTATTTCTCCTGCCCTGAACGGGGCCGTCAGCACTGAGCAGTATTCTAAGTGAGGGAGCACTAGCGATTTGAATAGTGTCACCATCGGCATTATTTCCCTTGTTTTGAAAGTTCTCAATACCCACCCCGTCATCTTCCTGGCTGTTGTGATCTTTGTCTTGTTATGGTCTTTAAACGACAGATCAGCAGACATAATTATTCCCAAGTCCTTTACGTGTTCCTTTCGTTCTATGTGGTGACCCTCTTGCGTTTTGTATATAGTGTTCCTTTTGAGTTCTTCATTTTTTCCATACCTAAGCAGCTGAAACTTATCACCATTGAACGTCATGTTGTTCTCCACTGCCCATTGGAAGACCCTGCTTATGTCCTCCTGTAATTTTTTAGTGTCCTCTACCGTAGTGACTTTCATGCTTATTTTAGTGTCATCTGCAAATGATGATACAAAAGTGTGCTGGGTGTTTTTATCTATGTCTGCTATGAGGATGAGAAACAGCAGAGGTGCCAGGACAGTGCCTTGGGGCACTGAGCTTTTGACCTCGCTGATGCTGGATCTTGCCCTGTTCACTACTACTTTTTGTGTTCTTTGTGTTAGGAACTCAAAATCCATCTGCCTACCTTCCCGTAATGCCTATGGCCCTCATTTTGTGCGCTATCACTCCATGATCGCATTTGTCAAACGCCTTTGCAAAATCTGTGTAAATCACATCTGCGTTTTGGTCGTCCTCCAATGCCTCCGTAATTCTGTCATAATGGTTCAGCAGCTGTGACAGGCATGATCGACCCGCTCTAAAGCCATGCTGGTTCGGGTTATGTTGGTTGTGCTGGTCCATGAACTTTGTAATCTGCCGTCTCATCACTCTTTCAAAGATTTTTATGATGTGAGAAGTGAGGGCTACTGGTCTGTAATTTTTAGCTAGTGCTCTACTACCTCCCTTATGCAAAGGAGCTATGTCTGCACTCTTTAAGGCCTCTGGAATTTCACCTAGATCTAAGCTCTTTCTCCACAGAATACTAAGGGCTCTTGCTAATGGTACTTTGCACTGCTTTATAAATAAAGCATTCCATGAATCTGGTCCAGGTGCTGAGTGAGTGGGCATGTTGGCCATTTCTTTTTCGAAATCTATGGGATTTGTACTAATGTCGGTTAGGTGGTCTGCGCAGCCTTCTGCTGGAGTGAAAAATATTTCTGCATTTTCTACCTTCTGTCATTTAGTGGGTTGCTGAACACTGACTCATACTGTTCTTTTAGAATTTCACTCATTTCCTGTTCATCGTCCGTATACGAATCTCCTCTCAATAATGGTCCAATTCTACAGGTAGTTCTTAGCTTGGATTTTGCATAGGAGTAGAAATATTTTGGGTTTCTTGCAATATCCTGTATGGCTCTTTGTTCCCTTTGTACTTCTTCTGTCAGGTATGACATCTTAAGTTTTTGTTCTAATTCCGTGATCTCTCGGTTAAGGCTATCTCTCTTCTGTTGCAACATAACTGTGTTTTTCAGCAATTCAGTAACCCGTTTTCTTCTCCTGTACCATCTCCTACGCTCTCTCTCTATATCTGATCTTCTTCGGGGTTTCCTCAATGGTACGTGTTTCATACATACCTTGTATGCTTCTGTATTCAGCTTCTCTAGACACTGAAGATACTTGTCCAGTTTCCTATTGAAGGCTTCTACACTGGTTCCAGCGATGTTTCGGATATCTTCTGGTAAGATGTTGAATAGTCTGGGACCCCGGATGTTAATACAGTGCTCCCGTATTGTCCCCACCGCACACCTGCTCCTCACTGGGTTTATTTTACACTTTCTCCCATATCTCTCACTTCAGTATGTTGTTATGGCAGTGTGCAGATTTGGGACCAGGCCCTCAAGTACTTTCCAAGTATATATTATCATGTATCTCTCTCTCCTCCGCTCCAATGAGTACATGTTCAAGACTTGAAGGCGTTCCCAATAATTTAGATGTTTCAATGGCTCAATGTGAGCCGTAAACGATCTCTGAATTTGTTCCAGCTCTGATATTTCTCCTGCCCTGAACGGGGCCGTCAGCACAGAGCAGTATTCTAAGTGAGGGAGCACTAGCGATTTGAAGAGTGTCACCATCGGCATTATTTCCCTTGTTTTGAAAGTTCTCAATACCCACCCCGTCATCTTCCTGGCTGTTGTGATCTTTGTCTTGTTATGGTCTTTAAAAGACAGATCAGCAGACATAATTATTCCCAAGTCCTTTACGTGTTCCTTTCGTTCTATGTGGTGACCCTCTTGCGTTTTGTATATAGTGTTCCTTTTGAGTTCTTCATTTTTTCCATACCTAAGCAGCTGAAACTTATCACCATTGAACGTCATGTTGTTCTCCACTACCCACTGGAAGACCCTGCTTATGTCCTCCTGTAATTTTTCACCATACCCCCCCCCATAACCATGCCTCCTCATCTCCCAGGGCAGCAACATTGCTTGTGGTGGTGAGATGGCGTCACCTCAAGAGAGTCTTTACATGTCAACCGCCACCCACTCTTCCTGGGAAAATCGACCTAGGGGGGCGAGATTTACAGCCAATTTAGCTTGCTGGGAAATACGGGCAAGAGTACGGGACAGGTGGGCGGATGAGTGGGCGGGCGGATGAGTGGGCGGGCGGGCGAGTGGGCGTCTGGGCAAGCAGGGCAGACAAGTGAGACTTATAAGTAACATATGATAAGACACATGTTACCATTGTCAACACCTGTACCAACACCAGCACCTGCTATGTTGTCAACACCTGCACCAACACCAGCACCTGCTATGTTGTCAACACCTGCACCAACACCAGCACCTGCTATGTTGTCAACACATGCAACAACACCAGCACCTGCTATGTTGCCAACACATGTACCAACACCTGCTATGTTGTCAACACCTCTGCACCAAAACCTGCTATGTTGTCAACACCTGTACCAACATCAGCTATGTTGTCAACACCTGCACCTGCTATGTTGTCAACTACTATGTACTATCACTGAACTGATAGTGACACCAACACCAGCACCTGCTATGTTGTCAACACCCGTACGAACACCTGCTATACCTGGAGAGGGTTTCGGGGATCAACGTAGTATTCCAGCCTAGAGAAAACAAGCGATTTGGCTTGAAATCCCTAGTTTTGAAGGTTCTCAGTTATCCATCCTATCATTATTCTAGCAGATGTAGTTGATATGTTGTTGTGGTCTTTGAAAGTGAGATCCTCTGACATTATCACACCCATGTCCTTCACATTAGTGTTTTGTTCTATTGTGTAGTTGGAATTTGTTTTATACTCTGATACAGTTTTAATTTCCTTAAGTTTTCCATATCGGAGTAATTGAAATTTCTCTTCATTGAACTTCATATTATTTTCCGAGGCTTATGTAAAGATTTGGTTGATGTCCGCCTGGAGTCTTGCAGTGTCTTCGATGGATGACACTGTCATGCAAATTCAGGTGTCATCCGCAAAGGAAGACACGGTGGCTTACATGTCTGTCTATGTCAGATATGAGGATGAGGAACAGGACAGGAGCGAGTATTGTACCTTGTAGAACAGAACTTTTCACTGTAGCCGCCTCAGACTTTACTCTGTTTACTATTACTCTTTGTGTTCTCATGACTCACGAAATCGTGATGAGACGATTGCAAACAAACCATACCACGGGCGGGTATAGAACCCGCGGTCAGTCATAAAACTCCAGACCGACGCGTTAGCCACTGGGCCAGCTGGCTACAATAAGATTCATCCAACTAGGTAGCATATTTACACACCAGTGGTCACAGTAGTGCCTATGATAACCTTCCTATGGTGTATAAATATACCTAGTTGGATGAATCTTATTGTAGCCAGCTGGCCCAGTGGCTAACACGTTGGTCTGAAGCTTTATGACTCTCTGACCGCGGGTTCTATCCCCAGCAGTGGTATGGTTTCTTTGTGTTCTATTTATTAGCAAATTGTAGATCCATCTACCAACTTTTCCTGTTATTCCTTTAGCACGCATTTTGTGTGTTATTACACCTGCACCTGCTATGTTGTCAACACCTGTACCAACCCCAGCACCTGCTTTGTTGTCAACACCTGCACCAACACCAGCTCCTATGTTGTCAACACCTGCACCAACAACGTTACCTGCTATGTTGTCAACATTTGTACCAACACAAGCACCTGCTATATTGTCAACACCTGCACCAACACCAGCTCCTATGTTGACAACACCTGCACCAACAGCGTTACCTGCTATGTTGTCAACACTTGTACCAACACAAACACCTGCTATGTTGTCAACACCTGCACCAACACATGCACTTGCTGTCTACAGATGCATAAACTAGGTATGTGTGGAAAATTAAACATTATTTTGTGAAGAAAATCTTCGAGGTATACCTGACAGATGTGAGGAATACCTCACTGTAAGGAATATCTTGAAGTATTCCCAACACTTTCGTGCTCGTAGTGCGAGAAGTAGAGTGGTGGAGGTGACACACTGTCACGTTTATGGTCATTCGGCTAAGAAATCCTATCAGCTTCTTTATTATTAAGTTTCGTCCAAGGCTGAGCCCCGTCAAACATACAAGAATAAGCAAATATACAGCCTAATAATACAGGAACCCCGAGATCAGCCTTAATTTAATGCAGAAATTATTGGAAGACAAAGGCGAGGTGAGTATTAGTTACGAAAGGTATAGCTCACGTGACAGATTTATAATGTGAGAGTCATGGATAACGTGGTCACACACCTGTTTGCTGTGGCATTCTGATTTTCCAGAGGGGAGAGTTAGGGTCTTTATATTTTTTATGTCGTTTATTTATAGTTGACATCGTTAACCACGACTATATTTACCTCGTCTGTGGTAATCATTCCAGCCAGCCAGACTCTAGGCTAGCGTACATTCCACTGTAACCCCTGATTCGCTTACATTTTTGGTCACTGCTATGAGAGTTTTGAGCATGCTTGTATTCTCTCAACCTAGTTTAAAATGCGATGCCCCTGTTTCTAACCGCAGTCTACACACAGGCCACGACCGCTGATTTTTGTATGGGGAAGGAAGGAGGTTCAAATACCGTGGTCTTCATATTTTTTATGTCGTTTATTTATAGTCGACATCGTTAACCACGATTATATTTACCAGCAGCCAGGTTTGTGAGCTGATAAGTTATTAATTTTTTAAGTGTTAAAGTACCCTGGGGGAGGGGATAACAGGAAGCAAGAGGGGAGGAACTCCCAGGTACCCCCTTGGGTTGAAGGTATTCCCTGGGGTAGGAAGACTCCAGGGGGTACCAAGCTTCCCTCGCCACACGCTAGATGGCTGCACTTCCTGCTGCTGTGTCTTGCGGTGTTGCTTTCATCTCTCAACATCATGTCAGATATTTGTGGTACTTCTTGTGTTTCCTGGTTGTGTTGCGCGCTATGAGCAGTGTATAATGAACAGCACTATGTATAATAAGCAGCAGTGAATATAATGAACAGGAGGAGTGTGTATAATGACCAGGGGTATGTATAACGACCAGCAGTGTGTATAATGACCAGGGTATGTATAACGACCAGCAGTGTGTATAATGACCAGGATTGTATAATGACCAGGAGTATGTATAACGAACTGGAGTGTGTATAATGACCAGGAGTGTGTATAACTACCAGGAGTGTGTATAATGGCCAGGAGTGTATAAAGACCTGGAGTGTATAATGACCAGGAGTGTGTATAATGACCAGGAGTGTGTATAATAACCAGAAGTATGTATAACGACCAGGTGTGTATAATATCCAGGAGTTTGTATAATAACCAGGAGTTTGTATAATGACCAGGGGTGTGTATAACAACCCGGAGTGTGTATGATGACCAGAAGTGTGTACAATGATCAGGATTATGTACAATGACCAGGAGTGTGTACAATGACCAGGAGTATGTACAATGACCAGGAGTGTGTACAATGACCAGGAATATGTATAATGACCAGGAATATGTATAATGACCAGGAGTGTGTACAATGACCAGGAGTATGTACAATGACCAGGAGTGTTTACAATGACAAGGAATATGTATAATGACCAGGAGTGTGTATAATGAACAGTGGTGTGCATGATGATTGGAGCCTTTTTAAAGTTAACTACTATAATTTACTTAACAAGTTGGCAGTATTAATTTCGTAACGTTTCCAGCACACCAGGTGGGGCTGGACTACGTGAACATATTCAAACGTTTTTTTTACTACAAATCAACAAATGTAAAGAGGCGAGGCAGTGGCTGAGCTGCTAGAAATGTTCATATCTGTACGAGTATGACTGGCGGTGCCGGGCAAAGGGAACAAGGGTCGTTCACGCGAATCTAGAATCTAGACAAACAAGTCACAGAGTGAGCCACAGAATATCGGAATCTAACAAAAAACTAGATTAGACTAACCCAAATTAAACCTAAACTAGCTTAACCTAATCTAAACTGACTTAAGAGTGACCCAAAGCTAACCCTATTCTAAACAAAGCTAACTTGTGGAAATTTGTTTTTCTGTGAGTTGTCTTCACCTGCTACCACTCACGCATTTATGGTAGTCTTGCTCTACACACTGCCTTTACTTACTGTGGTATACCTGCAGCCGATATCTAGAGTTGTTACACCCAGGCCAGACTGCCTTCAAGATTGCTTTATCAACCAGGATGTTGGCGCCGGCGACCCGCAGGCCTACCTAGCCGTCACAGCCTGCGTGCTAAGGCCAATTCTGCAGGGAATAGTCAAGCATCCCCTTGAAAGCTCTTAAATATTTCGTAGTTTCTGTCTTATCGTTAATCACGAACACATCGTCACCATCTTAATTAAGAACGTTAATCACTGAAATTTCGTGAAATGTTACGATATTAATTAGGAAATAACACAATTCGACCCAAACGAAAACAGAGGTTTGACTTCTCGTTAACTTTTACTGTTTTGTATTTCTTAATAGATCGTATTTCTGTAATGTTTCGTCCACTCAGATTAAGGAGACCTGGCATGAGAGCAAGGCGCGGGGGCGATGGTCCCAGAAATATAAGAGATATTACACCAGCACAGCAAGAAGAACCAACAAGAGCAGCCACTTGATCTCTTCTCATTAACAACAACTTATCACCAGAAGAAATAACAAGGGGGGGAAACAGAGCAGCTGGATTCTGAGTTATCAGGATAACAGCAGCAGCAGCGGCAAACACACGAGACAGCTGGCACGCAACTGACGCCCCTCCAGCAAGATAATTATCACACCCGACACTCACGGACAGGGGCAAAAAAAACACGACCTTAATTAAAATAACTCCTGCGATAACTGCTGACAAAAAGAACATCACAAGTTTAGCGATAACAAGACAACCGACGCTAAGATCCAGGTGAGGCGCAAGTGCGCCTCACCTGGGTAAGAGACTCGTGGTAAAAAAGTCACTAATGATAAAATAGCATTTGTGATAATCAGTGTTTAAAAAAAGTAGAGGACAATAAGAGGAAAGTTAAAGCAAGACACGACAAGGTCAGCAAGGAGCCAGGAACTGTGACTCGACTCGTGCAAAAGAAACTGAGTACACACACAAAAAAAAATAATAATAAAACTGTAAATTATGTCGATTATTAAATAAAGAAGTCAGGAAAAAAGGTAAACTTATGTGGCGGGAACCAGGAGCTGTGACCCGACCCCTCGAAAACACATCGGTGAGTACATACACACACACAAAGAGGAAAAACAACATGACAGACAAAACAAGACGAACTTGATAAGATGAACAAGAGAACAGCATACCTGTGACCGGTTTCGAGGGTTGTGGCCTCGCAGCCGAGCCTCAAGGCCAGGCTGTGTTGTTGACAGTCTCATCAAGCAGGCTGTGCTAGCGGCCCACAGACCCTCACAGCCATCACAACCCAGCTGATCAGGAATTTACAGGGGATAGCATCCCGGTTTCCTCTTGAAAACTGCTACCTTCGTTCCAGCAATATTCCTGATTTCTGCTGGTAACCACTTGAAGAGTGATCAAGTATGGATGCTGACACTATTCTCTCTTTACACTCAGGTCGCCTCTGTTCTGCAATGGGTTTACTGTACACTTTATCCAATATTTTTTTTTTAACCCCCCCAGTAAGTTATAGCAGTGTGCAGGCCAGGGAGCAGACCCTCGAGTATCTTTCATATGAATATTATCATGTATCTCTCTCTCTCTCTCTCACTTCCTGCCAGAGAGAACAATTCAAGAGCTTGAAGGCACTACCAGTAGTTGAAACTTTAATTCCATGCAAGCAATATATTCTAACTCCGTGCATTTTTTCCAGCTCTGTTCTCTCTCCTGCTTTGAGATACCTTGCTGACACTGAATACCTTGCTGACACTGAACAATATTTAAGTAATGAGAGCTCAAGTGACTGGAAAAGTACCATCGTTGCAGTTGCTTCTGTCGTTTTGAAAGTTCTCACAATACACTCTCTCATTTTCCTGCCTTTTGATGTATGCGACCTCTTGTGTTTCTCAATGACAAATCATCAAACAATTATCCCAAGACTTTCAAACTTGCTAAGAACGATCCATGAGGTCTGACAAGAGGATAAACAAGTGAACAAGATAAACAAGAGAACAGACAGGGTGAACAAGAACAGACAGGTTTAACAATAGAACAAAAAGAATAGACACAGTAAACAATAGAAGAATAGACAAGGTAAACAATAGAATAGACAAGGTAAATAGAAGAATAGACAAGGTAAATAGAAGAATAGAAAAGGTAAACAAGAGAAGAATACACAAGGTTAACAAAAGAATATACAAGATAAACAAGAGAATATACAAGGTAAACAAGAGAAAGAAGAACTAGATACCTTAGGTGAACACGAGAACAAGAGGGGCAACCAAACAAGATGAAGTAAAGAACTATGCGACTATAAATTGGGCCATGAATACTCTCCCAAAATAGCCGCGTCTGGGTGGCCTTCGCTAGAATCATCATAAAATACACGCATTACTCCGCATCCCTCCACCCCTGCTGTCACCCCCTTCCCTCCACCCCTGCTGTCACCCCCTTCCCTCCACCCCTGCTGTCACCTCCTTCCCTCCACCCCTGCTGTCACCTCCCTTCCTTCCACCCCTGCTGTCACCCCCTTCCCTCCACCCCTGCTGTCACCCCCTTCCCTCCACCCCTGCTGTCACCCCCTTCCCTCCACCCCTGCTGTCACCTCCTTCCCTCCACCCCTGCTGTCACCTCCCTTCCTTCCACCCCTGCTGTCACCCCTTCCCTCCACCCCTGCTGTCACCCCTTCCCTCCACCCCTGCTGTTACCTCCCTTCCTCCACCCCTGCTGTCACCCCCTTCCCTCCACCCCTGCTGTCACCCCCATCCCTCCACCCTGCTGTCACCTCCCATCCCTCCACCCCTGCTGTCACCCTCTCCCTCCACCCCTGCTGTAACCCTCCCTCCACCCTTGGTGTCACCCTCTCCCTCCACCCCTGCTGTTACCCCCACCCCTCCCTCCAACCTTGGGTTCACCCTTTCCCTCCACCATTGCTGTCACCCTCTCCCTCCACCCCTGCTGTCACCCCCTTCCCTCCACCCCTGCTGTCACCCCCATCCCCCCACCCCTGCTGTCACCTCCCTTCCCTCCACCCCTGCTGTCACCCCTCCAACATTCTCCCACCAAAAACAGCCTGGTTCATCAAGGTTCCAGTAGAGCTTCTCCAACCCGGTCACTGGTAACACACATGATCGAGCCCTGGAATCCAGGAATAACTGAAACAGGAATGTGAAAGTGAAAGAGGCAGTGGGTAAAGTGTCAAGAGGCTGTGAATGGACCCCCGCTAACACGAGGAATTAATCAGAGACATAA
The DNA here is from genome assembly GCA_009830355.1 of Cherax destructor. Classification (NCBI taxonomy): domain Eukaryota; kingdom Metazoa; phylum Arthropoda; class Malacostraca; order Decapoda; family Parastacidae; genus Cherax; species Cherax destructor. The sequence goes on along the minus strand of WNWK01008368.1, from coordinate 8,865 downwards.
CAGTTACAAAAACAATATACTCTGATCATAACATCATAGAAGTTCAAACTAGTATTAACTCAGGGTTAGGGAACTGCGACACTAATGTTAGAGACGGAATGTTCAGTAAGTTTAATTTTAATAACCATAGAATTGACTGGGAAAAAATAAACCAAGAGCTATCAGACATATCATGGGAATCAGACATGAGCACCCTAAATCCCCACCAGTGCCTAGAGAAGCTGAATACAGAAGCATACAAGGTATGTATGAAACACTTACCATTGAGGAAACCCCGAAGAAGATCAGATATAGAGAGAGAGCGTAGGAGATGGTACAGGAGAAGAAAACGGTTACTGAATTGCTGAAAAACACAGTTATGTTGCAACAGAAGAGAGATAGCCTTAACCGAGAGATCACGGAATTAGAACAAAAACTTAAGATGTCATACCTGACAGAAGAAGTACAAAGGGAACAAAGAGCCATACAGGATATTGCAAGAAACCCAAAATATTTCTACTCCTATGCAAAATCCAAGCTAAGAACTACCTGTAGAATTGGACCATTATTGAGAGGAGATTCGTATACGGACGATGAACAGGAAATGAGTGAAATTCTAAAAGAACAGTATGAGTCAGTGTTCAGCAACCCACTAAATGACAGCAAGGTAGAAAATGCAGAAATATTTTTCACTTCAGCAGAAGGCTGCGCAGACCACCTAACCGACATTAGTACAAATCCCATAGATTTCGAAAAGAAATGGCCAACATGCCCACTCACTCAGCACCTGGACCAGATTCATGGAATGCTTTATTTATAAAGCAGTGCAAAGTACCATTAGCAAGAGCCCTTAGTATTCTGTGGAGAAAGAGCTTAGATCTAGGTGAAATTCCAGAGGCCTTAAAGAGTGCAGACATAGCTCCTTTGCATAAGGGAGGTAGTAGAGCACTAGCTAAAATTACAGACCAGTAGCCCTCACTTCTCACATCATAAAAATCTTTGAAAGAGTGATGAGACGGCAGATTACAAAGTTCATGGACCAGCACAACCAACAAACCCGAACCAGCATGGCTTTAGAGCGGGTCGATCATGCCTGTCACAGCTGCTGAACCATTATGACAGAATTACGGAGGCATTGGAGGACGACCAAAACGCAGATGTGATTTACACAGATTTTGCAAAGGCGTTTGACAAATGCGATCATGGAGTGATAGCGCACAAAATGAGGGCCATAGGCATTACGGGAAGGTAGGCAGATGGATTTTGAGTTCCTAACACAAAGAACACAAAAAGTAGTAGTGAACAGGGCAAGATCCAGCATCAGCGAGGTCAAAAGCTCAGTGCCCCAAGGCACTGTCCTGGCACCTCTGCTGTTTCTCATCCTCATAGCAGACATAGATAAAAACACCCAGCACACTTTTGTATCATCATTTGCAGATGACACTAAAATAAGCATGAAAGTCACTACGGTAGAGGACACTGAAAAATTACAGGAGGACATAAGCAAGGTCTTCCAATGGGCAGTGGAGAACAACATGACGTTCAATGGTGATAAGTTTCAGCTGCTTAGGTATGGAAAAAATGAAGAACTCAAAAGGAACACTATATACAAAACGCAAGAGGGTCACCACATAGAACGAAAGGAACACGTAAAGGACTTGGGAATAATTATGTCTGCTGATCTGTCGTTTAAAGACCATAACAAGACAAAGATCACAACAGCCAGGAAGATGACGGGGTGGGTATTGAGAACTTTCAAAACAAGGGAAATAATGCCGATGGTGACACTATTCAAATCGCTAGTGCTCCCTCACTTAGAATACTGCTCAGTGCTGACGGCCCCGTTCAGGGCAGGAGAGGTAGCAGAGCTGGAACAAATTCAGAGATCGTTTACGGCTCACATTGAGCCATTGAAACATCTAAATTATTGGGAACGCCTTCAAGTCTTGAACATGTACTCATTGGAGCGGAGGAGAGAGATACATGATAATATATACATGGAAAGTACTTGAGGGCCTGGTCCCAAATCTGCACACTGCCATAACAACATACTGGAGTGAGAGATATGGGAGAAAGTGTAAAATAAACCCAGTGAGGAGCAGGGGTGCGGTGGGGACAATACGGGAGCACTGTATTAACATCCGGGGTCCCAGACTATTCAACATCTTACCAGAAGATATCCGAAACACGGCTGGAACCAGTGTAGAAGCCTTCAAGAGGAAACTGGACAAATATCTTCACCAGGTGCCAGATCAACCAGGCTGTGATGGATATGTGGGGCAGCGGGCCTCCAGCAGCAACAGCCTGGTTGACCAGGCAAGCACCAGACGAGCCTGGCCCATGGCCGGGCTCAGAGAGTAGATACTCTCGAAACTCTTCAAAGGTTCAAAGGTAAGGTATAACACGACTAGACCTACCTACATGGAGTCTACCAGGAGGGTATACCGAGGATCAACGCCCCCACGGCCCGGCCCACGACCAGGCCTCCCGGTGGATCAGGGCCTGATCAACCAGGCTGTTACTGCTGGCCGCACGTAGTCCAACGTACGAACCACAGTCCAGCTGATCCGGCACCGAGTAAGTATCTGTCCAGCTCCCTCTTGAAGGTAGCCAGGGGCCTATTGGTAATTCCCCTTATGCATGGTGGGAGGCTGTTGAACAGTCTTGGACCCCGGACACTTATGGTGTTTTCTCTTAGTGTACTTTTCATTAGGGATATTTTGCACTGTCTGCCCAGTCTTTTACTTTTGTAGTGGAATTTAACCCATGTCTAAGCTCCTTCTCCATAGTATACTTAAGGCCCGTGAGAGGGGTTTCTTGGAATTCTTAAAGAACACAGAGTTCCACGAGTCCGGGCCCGGGGCTGAGTGCATGGCATGTTGTCAATGGCTTTCTCAAAGTCTGTCGGAGTTAGGGTAATGTCGGAAATCTAGCATACATTAGAGTTTTGAGGCTCATTCATAAAAAAAATAATTTGGATTGTCGATCTTTAGAGTGATTAGTGGCTCACTAAACAGAGTCGTATTGGGATTTCAGTATCTCACTCATTTCTTTGTTGTCATCTGTGTAAGTTCCGTCTTGTCTGAGCAGGGACCCGATACTAGATGTGGTATTTGTCTTGTTTTTGGCATATGAAAAGAAATATTTCGAATTTCTTTCAATTTCACTAATCGCTTTGAGCTGTCTCTCCTGGGTCCTGTATGAGTCCTTTAACTTAAGTTGGATACTTTCCACTTCCCTGGTCAGCGCTTCCTTCCGTGTATCAGATAATCTATCGTTATTGAGGAACTCAAGTGATTCTTCCTCTTCTTTTGTAGAGGGAGCGTCTTTCTCTCTCCAGTTTACTTCTTTCTTTCTGAGTGCAAGTCATCTCAAACAAGATCATCAACCTAACAATCATCAAAATCATCACATTCACAATCATTATCACCACTGCCACCACCACCATCATCAATATCAACACTCCCCATCCACCTCCGTAATCCTCACCACCATTATCCCAACCACCTCCTCCTCCCACAAATCACACCACCATTACCAGTGTCAATCTAGTATCCATATAGTAATAGTTTTCGATTTTTATATATATATATATATATATATATATATATATATATATATATATATATATATATATATATATATATGAAATATCCTCGCATTCCACTAAAATTGAATAAATGTATGCTAGCAACGGTCAGTGCCAGCCAGAGGGAGAGGTGGATGCTTCCCGTCCCTCTCCATCTCTGGTCCCCTCCCCTTTTAATTTACCCACTCCTTCCCCAACCGTTGTCCCCTTCCTGGTTCCAATGTTCCCCCCATCCCTGGCTACCATTCGCACCATTAACAGCAAGATGGGTCCCGCGTCGCCTCATTTTCATTACTGCTGCACAATTTTGCCTCCCAACTTCCTACCATCCTCTTTAAATATTTCACACTGGTTAATCGCCAGACAAAAGAGTTAGGTTCGAGTTTTTAATTTTCGTGTGTAGAGAACGGGAAATATATCTGCGTGTGTGTTTTTTTTTTTACATATTTCATCCGTCTGCCACCAGGGTAGGGTATGGCCCAGAGGTATTTCGCACGTCGTGATCACGTTACCTCTTGCATGCGTCTCATCTGGATACGAAGGAGTGGCTCCTGCAGGAGGAAGGAGCAGGTGCAGAGGTAAGATCCTTATATACCTCCTTGGTAGCCGACTTCAAGATATCTCCATGTTACTGAGCACAGGCAACGTTCTCTCTCTCTCTCTCTCTCTCTCTCTCTCTCTCTCTCTCTCTCTCTTATATATGGTTTTACAAGGTTACGTAAAGGTTGGTTGAAAGCCCTTTTATTGTTATGAAACTTACAAACAGGGAATAAGATGACGTTTGAGTCATCTGTGGGCCAGCGATTTCATTTGGTCAAACTGTCTCTATTTCGTTGATGTCATTATGATGTACGAACATGTACCAGACACGCCTCATATCTCTCTCTCTCTCTCTCTCTCTCTCTCTCATATATATATATATCTCTCTCTCTCTCTCCAAAAATGAAATATTATAATGAAATCTTGCACATATTGGATAAATACTACACCATTGGTCTGGGACCGGGAGGTGGGGGCGATGACCCCCGCCACCCGGTCCCAGGTAACCTTAGTTGTAATACTGAACAAGTCTGTAGTGTTAATTTTCTTTTTATCTAAGACAGAGTGCCTGAGAGTGCTTCTCCTCGCCTCTCCACACACACACACACTTAACATTGTCTTCTCTCGGAGTTGCTCCACAAACCCGACACACACACATTCGAACCAGATCCTGGCCAATAATCTCTACTCTCTGTTTTCACACTTCTCTCGCCGTAAACAACTATTTCACCTATTGCAATTGTTTTGCAGTGTTGCTCCTCCTCTCGTATATATACTGGCTCCTTCACCTTCGTGTGTAACTAGTTAATGCTTCAAGTCGGACCAAAACCTCATCATAAAATTTGTTTCTCCTACGTGCGGGTTATTTATGCAGTGGTTGATAATGTTTGCTACAAGGACACGTGTAAAACTAATGAGACATTTTATTGCGACAACGTTTCGCTCTCCAGGAGGAGTGTCAAGCTTTGAGTTGGCTTGACAGAGCTCCTGGAGAGTGAAACGTCGCCGCAGTCTCGCTAGTTGCACGTGTTCTTTTACCTAACTTTGTCAGTAATTCTAGCAACATTACTGCCACGATAATACTCAGTCCTCGACTCTTAAAAAACTTTTCAACATATTTGACACACTTTGTAACTACAATCATCGCTTTTGAGGATCTGCTGAGCCATCACTCAATAGATGAATGAGAAATCCATCAGATTTAGTGTTGATAATGGAAGAGTATATATGAATATATATGTATATATGAATATATATGTATATATATATATATATATATATATATATATATATATATATATATATATATATATATATATATATATATATATATATATATGCAAAAAAATCGCAGACAGGCGATCTTAACAATTTAAGACAAGTCACGGGGGGTGGAAATCTTTAGTTCAAGTACTTTCACACTTCTCAGTGCGTCATCAGGAGCTGTGCAATGTTTCAGAAATGAGTAGGAAGTCCAGGTAGATCCGTTCAAGGGAACGACTCTAGCTAGAATGAACTACGATGTTTATTTTATATGGCCACAAAAGTTTTCAAAATTATTGTCTTTACGAAGGGTACACTGAAATACTATTCCCAGCAGAGGTACACCCATATGTAAACCCTATCTTGGGTACACGTTGCTGACAAGTGACCAAGCGACTATAAAATCAAATATTTGAATCAAGTATGAAAAAAAGAGAACTCGTATTCACTTGAGTAAACTGGAGACACATTGATGCTCAGGCAGGAAGTGACTGGGAGGAAGGTTAGCAGCAGCAAGTGTTGGAGGAGAGCAGAGGGAGGAGAGTTACAGAAGTTCTGGAGGAGAGAGAGAGAGAGGAGAGAGGGAGAGAGGGAGGGAGTTTTCTTAAGAATCTTTCATCGTTGTGATGGTGACATGTGGGGTAGACAATAGGGTGTGAGGAGGCAGGATGCATGAAGGGAAAGAAAATATAAAGAAGGTGGAGGATTGAGGCCAAAAATGCTAGAGGAGGAAGAGATGACCAGGATATTTAAAACTAGTTCCTCTGAACACACCAGGTGCGTGAGTCAACGTAAACACAGTAGGTGCGTGAGTCAACGTGCAAACACCAGGTGCGTGTGAACGTAAACACACCAGGTGCGTGAGTGAACGTAAATACACCAGGTGCGTGAGTGAACGTAAACACACCAGGTGCGTGAGTGAACGTAAACACACCAGGTGCATGTGACCGTAAACACACCAGGTGCGTGAGTGAACGTAAACACACCAGGTGCGTGAGTGAACGTAAACACACCAGGTGCATGTGACCGTAAACACACCAGGTGCGTGAGTGAACGTAAACACACCAGGAGTATACTGCGTTAGGTGCGCAAGAGCATACTGCATCAGGTGCGCAGGAGCATACTTCATTAGGTGCGCAGGAGCATACTGCATTAGGTGCGCAGGAGCATACTGCGTCAGGTGCACAGGAGTATACTGCGTTATGTGCGCAAGAGCATACTGCATCAGGTGCGCAGGAGCATACTGCATTAGGTGCGCAGGAGCATACTGCATTAGGTGCGCAAGAGCATACTGCGTTAGGTGCGCAGGAGCATACTGCATTAGGTGCGCAAGAGCATACTGCGTCAGGTTCACAGGAGTATACTGCATTAGGTGCGCAGGAGCATACTGCATTAGGTGCGCAGGAGCATACTGCATTAGGTGCGCAGGAGCATACTGCGTCAGGTGCACATGAATATACTGCGTTAGGTGCGCAAGAGCATACTGCATCAGGTGCGCAGGAGCATACTGCATTAGGTGCGCAGGAGCATACTGCATTAGGTGTGCATGAGCATACTGCGTCAGGTGCACAGGAGTATACTGCATTAGGTGCGCAGGAGCATGCTGAGTCAGGTGCGCAGGAGCATACTGAGTCAGGTGCGCAGGAGCATACTGAGTCAAGTGCGCAGGAGCATGCTGAGTCAGGTGCGCAGGAGCATACTGAGTCAGGTGCGCAGGAGCATACTGAGTCAGGTGCGCAGGAGCATGCTGAGTCATGTGCGCAGGAGCATACTGAGTCAGGTGCGCAGGAGCATACTGAGTCAGGTGCGCAGGAGCATTCTGAGTCAGGTGCGCAGGAGCATACTGAGTCAGGTGCGCAGGAGCATACTGAGTCAGGTGCGCAGGAGCATTTTGAGTCAATTGCCCAGGAGCATGCTGAGTCAGGTGCGCAGGAGCATACTGAGTCAGGTGCGCAGGAGCATAATGAGTCAGGTGCGCAGGAGCATGCTGAGTCAGGTGCGCAGGAGCATACTGAGTCAGGTTCGCAGGAGCATACTGAGTCAGGTGCGCAGGAGCATGCTGAGTCAGGTGCCTAGGAGCATACTGAGTCAGGTGCCCAGGAGCATACTGAGTCAGGTGCCCAGGAGCATACTGAGTCAGGTGCCCAGGAGCATACTGAGTCAGGTGCCCAGGAGCATACTGAGTCAGGTGCCCAGGAGCATACTGAGTCAAGTGCCCAGGAGCATACTGAGTCAGGTGCCCAGGAGCATACTGAATCAGGTGCCCAGGAGCATACTGAGTCAGGTGCCCAGGAGCATACTGAGTCAGGTGCCCAGGAGCATACTGAGTCAGGTGCCCAGGAGCATACTGAGTCAGATACCAAGGAGCATACTGAGTCAGGTGCGCAGGAGCATACTGAGTCAGGTGCGCAGGAGCATACTGAGTCAGGTGCGCAGGAGCATACTGCATTAGGTGCGCAGGAGCATACTGCATTAGGTGCGCAGGAGCATACTGCATCAGGTGCGCAGGAGCATGCTGAGTCAGGTGCGCAGGAGCATGCTGAGTCAGGTGCGCAGGAACATACTGCCTCAGGTGCGCAGGAGCACGCTGAGTCAGGTGCTCAGGAGCATACTGAGTCAGGTGCGCAGGAGCATGCTGAGTCAGGTGCGCAGGAGCATACTGAGTCAGGTGCGCAGGAGCATACTGAGTCAGGTGCGCAGGAGCATACTGAGTCAGGTGCGCAGGAGCATGCTGAGTCAGGTGCGCAGGAGCATACTGAGTCAGGTGCGCAGGAGCATACTGAGTCAGGTGCGCAGGAGCATACTGAGTCAGGTGCCCAGGAGCATGCTGAGTCAGGTGCGCAGGAGCATACTGAGTCAGGTGCGCAGGAGCATAATGAGTCAGGTGCGCAGGAGCATGCTGAGTCAGGTGCGCAGGAGCATACTGAGTCAGGTTCGCAGGAGCATACTGAGTCAGGTGCGCAGGAGCATACTGAGTCAGGTGCCCAGGAGCATGCTGAGTCAGGTGCGCAGGAGCATACTGAGTCAGGTGCGCAGGAGCATACTGAGTCAGGTGCGCAGGAGCATACTGAGTCAGGTGCCCAGGAGCATGCTGAGTCAGGTGCCCAGAAGGAAAAGGAGAGCAAATGAAAAAGGCCGAAGACTAAGTATGATGGCCACCAGCAGGAGAACCTCGACGATGGTATGGAACTACCAGTTGGTAATTGTACCTCTCAGGTAACCTCACACGTCCACTGGCCCAGGTAACCCCACACGTCCACTGGCCCAGGTAACCCCACAAGTCCACTGGTCCAGGTAACCTCACAAGTCCACTGCTCCAGGTAACCTCACAAGAGCACTGCTCCAGGTAACCCCACACGTGCACTGGCCCAGGTAACCCCACACGTGCACTGGTCCAGGTAACCTCACAAGTCCACTGCTCCAGGTAACCTCAAAGTGCACTGGTTCAGGTAACCTCACAAGTCCACTGGTCCAGGTAACCCCCACAAGTGCAC
>WNWK01008367.1:0-85173 GCA_009830355.1 Cherax destructor | reverse complement strand
AAAAGACATTAAAAATTTTAAAATACAGTCAACCCTCTGTTTTCATGTATCTCCGTTATCGCTGGTTTCAGTTTTCGCGCACTTTTTTCGTGGAAATATTGGCTTCGTTTTCACTCCCAGCGCACATACAAAGCCCACAAGCCCGCCTCCCACGCACATTCTCAGGCAGTGTAACATTGTTTCTGGTTGAGTGAACATTATCCTGCGAGTTCATACAAAACATTTCTTAACAATCCATTGTTTTTGGCCCTTGATTATTGTGTGTGACTGCTAAATAAGCCACCACGGGCCCAAAGATAGCTCCTAGTGTCAGTCCTTTGGTAAAGAAAGTGAGGAACACCATAGAACTGAAGAAAGAAATAATAGAAAAATATGATAGTGGCGTACGTATTGCCGAACTCACCAGGATATACAATAAGGCCCCATCAACCATCAGTTCCATTGTGGTGAAGAGAAAAGAAATCACGAAAGCTAATGTTGCGAAAGGGGTGAATACAATAACGAAACAGAGACCACAATCTATTGAAAATATGGAGAAATTGTTGTTGGTGTGGATAAACAAAAAACAGCTAGCAGGTGATAGTGTTGTGCAATCAATCATATGTGAAAAAGCAAAGCAGTTGCATGCCGATCTTGTCAAGAAAATGCCTGGAACCAGTGCTGATGTTGGTGAATTTAAGGCCAGCAAAGGCTGGTTTGAAAAATTCAAGAAGCAAAGTGGTATACAGTGTTGTAAGGCATGGTGAGGGTGCCAGTTCAGAGAAACATGCGGCTGAAAAATTTGTGCACGTATTCAAAGAATATGTTCTTCTTTCTTTCAACTCGTCAGCCGCCTCCCACCGAAGCGGGGTGGCCCAAAAGGAAAAACGAAAGTTTCTCCTTTTACATTTAGTAATATAGTATACAGAAGAAGGGGTTACTAGCCCCTTGCTCTCGGCATTTTAGTCGCCTCTTACGACACACATGGCTTACGGAGGAAGAATTCTGTTCCACTTCCCCATGGAGTCAAAGAATATGTACAGGCTGAAAATTTCAAACCCGAACAAACGTTTAATTGTGATGAAACAGGCCTGTTTTGGAAGAAAATGCCAAGGAGGACCTACATCACGCAGGAGGAAAAGGCACTGCCAGGACACAAGCCTATGAAAGACAGGCTAACTCTCATGTTGTGTGGTAATGCTACTGGTGTATCACTCAGAAAATCCCCGAGTGTTCAAGAAAAACAGTGTCGTCAAGAGTAAATTGTGTGTTATGTGGAAGGCTAACACTAAGACATGGGTCATGAGGGAAATTTTCCTGGAATGGTTTAATCAAGTGTTTGGCTCGTGTGAAGAACTACCTCCTGGAAAAGAAAATGGGACTCAAGTGCCTCTTGGTAATGGACAATGCTCCTGCTCATCCTCGAGACTTAGAAGACCAAATGTCTAAGGAATTCAGTTTTGTAACAGTGAAGTTCTTGCTTCTTAACACCACTTCTCTCATCCACCCCATGGACCAGCAGATCATTGCAAACTTAAAATAACTGTACACCAAAGCAATGTTTCAAAGGTGCTTTGAAGTGACCTCAGACACTGCATTGACCCTAAGAGAGTTCTGGAGGAATCACTTCAGTATCTTCCAATGCATAGGCCTTATAGATAAGGCTTGGCAGGGAGTGACTTCCAGGATGATGAACTTTGCTTGGAGAAAGTTGTGGACAGATTCTGTCCAAGAGAGGAATTTTGAAGGGTTTGGGGCTGACCCTGAGGAGCCTATGGAAGTTGTGGAAAGTATTGTGGCATTGGGGAATTCCATGGGGTTGGATGTGAGTGGAGAGGATGTGGAAGAGTTGGTGAAGGACCACAATGAAGATCTAACCACTGAAGAGCTGCAAGAGCTTGAGGTGCAACACCATCAAACCAGAACTCAGGAAATCGCTTCAATGAAGCAGGAAGAAAGATGCAAGGTGCCTTCTTCAAAGATTAAGGAGATTTGTGCAATGTGGACTACGATGCATTCATTTGTGGAGGAACATCACCCTGACAAAGATGTTGCAATCCATCTAGGCAACATGTACAATGACAATCTGTTATGTTATTTTCCCCTATTTATCATCAAGGTTCTACATGTACTAGCATAGGGTATTTACTTAAAAGGTCTTAGGGTAAAAGGAGGACATTTATAGCTAAAAGATACTTACTCAGGTTTAGCTGCTGCATCTGAAAACTTATTGGTCCTTTCACATTCCTCTCAAAGGTTATTTAAACCAACATTATAAAAATAGAGCTATATTAAGAAGTATATACATATAATATACAGGTCTCCACTCCTAAACATATAATCAGCCTTTCCCAAAGCACATGGCTCAGCTGCCACCTTCAACTCTCTTTTTCTCAACATTTCTTAACCCTCCAGTGTCTTGATACACTGAAGATCACTGAATGTCATAGTAACATCGATCTACAACCCTCCCCATTACCTTTTGGGCACTCATTCAGCCCTGAAGCCAAGATAAGATCAGCACCTACATTACCAGCTCACTCCAGCAGCCATTGTTCTCCTCTAGCAGGGGATTGTGGGAAAACAACAGTCTCTCTAAGCTCCTCCCCCTCAAACAAGAACACATCACTTTGCACATCTCTCAACATATCTTATGTTATTACAATGAGACATGCAACTTATAATTATTACTTAATAAAATGTGTGCATTATTTATATAACCTATTATATTGAGAAAATCAGTTTAATCCAGCTCTTAAGTTTTTAAGGCTGGCCAAGCCTTTTTAAACTCAACCCAAGCAGTACTTCTGATTAATTCAATATAATTAGGTATTCATGTTATTTAATTACAACAATACATGCTGGGTTCCAATAGCCCCCATAACAAGTCCATAATACCCCATAACACAATCTCTTGTCCCATTTTAGGGACATTTTAAAGAGATGCCAGCATCAGAGCTCTCTGGACAGATATTTAGTGCCACAGGTGTGCAGTGACTCAAGCTGGTCCTAGTGGCAGTAAAAGACAAAGAAGGGAAGTGACCCCAGATGAGGACTTGGTACCTAGATTCCTTATGGAGGGGGATTTTCCTTCCAAACAATAGCCTCTCTTCCCTCTCCCCTCCTCCCTGTCTTTCATCCAGTAACATCAGTCTTCAATAAAGGTAAGTATCATGTTGAATGTTCATTCTTTTGTGCATGTAAATCTATCTTTAAGCCCCCCCCCCCAATTTTTTTTTTTTAAACTTCTGGGTGTCTGGAATAGATTAATTGAATTTACATTACAGTATTTCTTATGGGGAAAATAGTTTCAGTTTTCGACGATTTCAGTTTTAGTCGATCCCTCTGGAACGGATTCAACACGAAAACGGAGGGTTGACTGTACTAAAAATTATTGTGAGATGTACTATCAAAATTGTTGATTTCACCTCCATCTTCCGAGACAGTAAAGACAGAGAAGTCTACAATGCCTGAGGAATGTGAGGTAATCTTTCTGGTCCACATCAAAGATCTTGAGTGGCATAAAGGCTCCATGTTTAACGCATATCGTGGGTACGGTGCTAGTAACAAGGATGACAGGCATTATTTGAACATCTGCCTGGTATGAACTGTAAATCCTAATGTAGTATCAAAAATATGAAATGTGTGAGGAATACTGAGTGGTATAGGCATACCTGGCTAATATGGTGGGTTAAGGGGCAGTAACACCTGTCTCCGAGCGTCAATTTTTTTTTTTTTTCTGTTCGTCGAATTTCTTTCATTTTTTTTTTACACATAGAAGTGTTCACTCAGTATGTTTTAAAAAATATTCAATAAGATAGTCCAAACAACAACTGAAAAAAAAATATTTACTGAAAATCTCATGTCAGGACGTTTGGCAGGATCCCGATCCTATATGTCACTACGTAAGGTTGTTTTGAGACTTGGTACCGAAAGAACAATGCTAATACGATTTTTTGACGATGTACTTTCCTGTAAACATCTTATCTTTATTCCACAAAAAAATAAAGCATGTAACTGTTTGAATGTTGAAAAAAAATATGCCCTTTACTCCCAAATAAATCCCAAAATATTTGGAATATTTACAAAAGTGCATCCTTAAAAATAAAAACAATCATATTTTTACCATTCCTGTGAATATTATTTCATTTAATCAAACAGTAAAAACTGCACAAAGTAAAATAAGTCAATAACTTACTTCCGAGATATTCGCCTGGAAAGCGCCTGAGCGGCGCCGGCCACCCGCCTCGGAATTTTTTTTTTTCGAAAAAATCACTTGTGTTTCAATGTTTTCCTTGTAAAACTAATGTTTTAGTGTAGTTAGCCTCTAAACACCGTTTTCTCTTACTCACAGGCCAAAGAAAATGTTATGGGGAGGGGAATCATTTTTATACTCATATTGCTGATAGAGACCGCACTATATTAGAGCTCATTTTTATTCATGCTAGAGCATATAACATGTTTATATGTTATTTATAGTGTTTATTATTTCATATTAGATCAATTGTGATAGATAAATAAGCCGTAGAATTGATATTAGCATAATAATGAAATAATATATGGTGCCTCTCAGAGTGGGAATTCTGCTGACGTCAGCAAATATTCCCAGATCAAAACAGTAAGGAAAAAAAATGGAAAAAAATTCTAAAAATATACGGGCTGAGAGCAGGCGAGCTGCGCACATCGCCGTCACCATACATGATATAAATGGCTATAATTCCTTGTAGAAACGTCGTATTACATTGAGTCTTGTACCATTGTGTAGCCAGAGAGTTAAGCTATTTTTCTAAGATTAACTCAATTTTCATAATTTTTCGATTTTTTTTTATTCGAGCTCGGAGACAGGTGTTACTGCCCCTTAAGTTTCAGACTACAGCTAGGCATACCTGGCTAATGTGGTGGGCTAGGTTCCAGACCATAGCTAGGCATACCTGGCTAATGTGGTGGGCTAGGTTCCAGACCACAGCTGTAAATCAAATATCACCTTAAAGTGAATCACAGCCTTTTTTTTCTTTTGCCAGTGTATATATAAGCCTAAAAACATGTTTACACTATTATTTACTAAGTGTGCAATAGCGCAAGTCCTAAAAAAATGAAGCAAACACAAAAATAAAAAATAAAAAAAATGTCACCCCCGAAACCATCCTAAGAGCAAGTGCCGAAAATAATAAACACAAATATGCCTAATGAAAAGTGCCGTATTAATCAAATGCTCTAAAGCAAAGCACCTTAAAGTGAGGTATGCTTGAACTGGGACTGTTATCCATGCAGGTGTACTGACACAATTGTTCTGACACAGCCACACTTCATGATTCAACTGGTAGAGATATGACTGAGCAAGGATGGCAGTACAGTCACTTCTGTTGCTGACACAAGGTGTCTGGCATCTTGGGACTCAGCAAATACAGAAGTACTACAGCAGTCAATTCTTGCACTGCACAGTAGGAGAGTACAGTCATGTCTGCTATGAGTCATGAATATCAAGAAGAATAAAAAGTCACAAAACCAATGATGGAACAATTCACAAATAATCCGCACTGATGACACGAAACAAACAATGTTTCTTTCTGCAGTATACACAATGTAGATTACATGTTATACTCTTAAGCATAAAGCCACTAGTATGTGATGCATTCCTGGCAGACTAATACTAATGCTGACACACTACTTAACAACCAGACATTCCTGGCAGACTAATACTAATGCTGACACACTACTTAACAACCAGACATTCCTGGCAGACTAATACTAATGCTGACACACTACTTAACAACCAGACATTCCTGGCAGACTAATACTAATGCTGACACACTACTTAACAACCAGACATAACTTACTGTGTTGGAGTGTTTTTTGCTGTACAAAAAGTGAGGTAGAAAAGTGAAGAATAGTACAGTTTTAATTATGCATTAATACAAAAAAAAAGAGAAGTAGCTAAATGAAAACAGTACAATTTGAAGTATGTATTAATACTTTAAAATTATTTAGTGATCTTAAGTTAATTTTGATTTCTTAAGCAGTTTCAAACTGACTCTGTCATCAGGCTATGAAATAATTATAAGAGAAGATTATAAGGTGAAGAAACAGGAAGTTAATTAGGTTTACATAGAATTATAATGGTACAAGATGAGTATATAATTTTTCTAGGGAAGTTTTGATGAAGACTGGAAGAAGAAGAATAGAGAGAGATGGATGAGCTGGTTTTGTTTGGTATAGTATTGTGTTAGTTTATTTAAGTTAGGGAGATGAGGTGATTTTTAACAATAGTTATTAATTGATTGACAGACAGGGTGACCTTTCTCTGGTTGTGCCTTTGTATTATATTGTAGCTATCAAGAAGTTTGAAGGGAGGGTTTATATTGGAGTTTAATGTTTTACATGAGTTCGAGAGTGTATAGATCTGTAATGGAGGGAAGGTGGTGTAGGGGTCAGCCTAGGAAAGGTTGGAGGGAGGGGGTAAAGGAGGTTTTG
This sequence comes from Cherax destructor, assembly GCA_009830355.1. NCBI lineage: Eukaryota > Metazoa > Arthropoda > Malacostraca > Decapoda > Parastacidae > Cherax > Cherax destructor. The sequence continues at coordinate 78,723 of WNWK01008367.1, read as the reverse complement.
TGTGCGAGGGTCTTGGACTTCCAGCAAGCGTGCGTGAGCATGTTAGATAGGAGCGAATGGAGACAAATGGTTTTTAGGACTTGGCGTGCTGTTGGAGTGTGAGCAAGGTAACATTTATGAAGGGATTCAGGGAAACCGGCAGGCCGGACTTGAGTCCTGGAGATGGGAATTACAGTGCCGGCACTCTGAAGGAGGTGTGTTAATGCTGCAGTTTTATAACTGTAGTGTAAGCGCGCCTCTGGAAAGATAGTGATGAAGCAAATGATGAAAATTTTCTTTTTCGGGCTACCCTGCCTTGGTGGGAAACAGCCGATGTGTTAAAAAAAAATTATTATTATTATAGGTGTGGTAGGCGGGCGGAGGGAAAACATTACATTTTCTCTGGTCCAGCACCAGAGAAAATGTGTATGAATCTGTGTTTGGCCCAGTCACTCTCCTCTGTTTTTGTTTACAATTCTCGTCATGAATTCTCATTACTTCTCCCTTCGTTTATGATGGCATCTAAAGGTAGTTGTTAGAAACGATTAAACTCAGTGAACAAGGTATGTAGATGACAATAATATGGCTCTGGGCTGCATTAAATATTGTATACCTATGTAGGTAGGTGCAGCTATGTAGCCAGTCGGACTATGTAGCTACATCTACCTGACTTCCTACAAATAAATATAGTGGACCCTTGGAAATCGAACACCTCGGCAATCAAACAATTTGGAATTAGAACACTTTTTTTTATCAAATTTTGTTTCAGTAATCGAAGACTTTCCGCCAATCGAACAAGTGCGTACCAGACCTGTCCGCCCAGGCATGCTTGGGTGCCTCGCCGCACAAGCGTATGGGGCCAATATAGCATTGTTTATACTTGAGTGAACATTACCCTGCACGCTCATCCAAACATTTCACAATTAATTAATTGTGTTTGGAGCTTGTTCATTAAGTGGTAGATGCAGTGGTCGAGGCAGGCAGTGGTAGAAGCAGGGAGTGGTAGAGGCAGACAGTGGTAGAGGCAGGCAGTGGTAGAGGCAGGCAGTGGTAGAGGCAGTGGTAGAGAGACAGTGGTAGAGAGAGGCAGTGGTAGAAGCAGGCAGTGGTAGAGGGAGGCAGTGGTAGAGAGAGGTAGTGGTAAAGAGAGGCAGTGGTAGAGGCAGGCAGTGGTAGAGGCAGGCAGTGGTAGAGAGACAGTGGTAGAGAGAGGCAGTGGTAGAAGCAGGCTATGGTAGAGGGAGGCAGTGGTAGAGAGAGGTAGTGGTAAAGAGAGGCAGTGGTAGAGGCAGGCATTGGTAGAGGCAGGCAGTGGTAGAGGCAGGCATTGGTAGAGGCAGGCAGGGGTAGAGGCAGGCAGTGGTAGAGGAAAGGCAGGGGAAGAGGCAGGCAGTGGTAGAGGCAGGCAGTGGTAGAGGCAGGCAGTGGTAGAGGCAGGCATTGGTAGAGGTATGCAGCAGTAGAAGCAGGCAGGGGTAGAGGCAGGCAGTGGTAGAGGAAAGGCAGGGGAAGAGGCAGGCAGTGGTAGAGGCAGGCAGTGGTAGAGAGAGGCATCAGTTGAGGCAGGCATTGGTAGAGGCAGGCAGTGGTAGAGGCAGGCAGTGGTAGAGGCAGGCATTGGTAGAGGCAGCGGTATAGGAAAGGCAAGGGAAGAGGCAGGCAGGGGTAGAGGCAGTCTTAATGTAGAGTGAGAGGTGAGTAAACAAGATTAAATGAATAAACGAGAAAGAATGAGTGTGTAGAAGGTTCGCGAGTTTTGTAAACAAACCAGTTGTTGCTGCTGTTGCTGTTACCAGCCTGGAGCCTGGACGCAAATGAATTCTGTTCACTCTGTGAAGCCAACTGGAAAAACATCTCATATTTATGTTAATTTATATGTATATATGTTACGTAGCATGTTTATTATATAATTTTGAAAAAATAAAATGGATTAAGCCAACTGTCTATATTAACGTTTTATATGCCTCAGAGTGATTATTATTGTGCTATTATTATCATTTTTAATATGCCTCAGAGTGATTATTATTGTGTTGTTATTATCGTTATTAATATGGCATCTTCAAGACTAATAACAAACACTTAGTGATTTTAATGTGTTCCTGCATGCCTGTGGAGTTTAAAGCAGTTAAGTTCAGTGACAAAGTGTAGCATTAAGTGTAGCATTAAGAGTGTAACGATTAAGCGATAGAAAAAGGACGAAACAAAATAAACTCCTCACAGCATTAGCCGCTCTGCCTATCTTCTGCAAGATATGTAAATGGTGTATGTACACCTGTTCATTTGTACATTATGGTTTTCTTATGAAAGAAGTGATCTAATGCAGTTAGTATTACAAACTCCATTTTCTCTTATACAGTGGACCCCCGAGTTTCGTAAACCCCGGAAATCGTACATTTATTTAAGTATAATATTGTAAGTGCTTGTGGAAAAGTATTTTTGGGGGTCTGAAATAGACTAACCTACGTGACATTTTTCCTTAAGGGAGTAAATTCGTTCGGTAATGGCACTTGAGCAGACTTCAGGAGTGAAGTTTTTACGAAACTCGGGGGTCCACTGTACATAATACCACGTCTGAAGGAGGAAAGAATGGGAAGATATTTTCATAGCTGGAGCAAGAATGCCCGTCACCACTGTCCTCCCCCACCACCACATTCGTAATGACATACATATTTTATTCATTCTAGAGTGTATATCAGGTTTTTATGTTATTTATATTGTTTATTATGTCATATTAGATGAATTGTGATAGATAAATAAGCTGTAGAGATGATAATAGCATCATATTATCTAAGATACGCTACTATGTGCCTCAATCAGCTCTCCTTGCACTATATCACTCGCTCATCTACCCATATCTCACATATGGAATCTGTGCATGGGGATCAACAACATTAAATCACCTTAGACCACTCATAACCCAGCAAAAGGCTGCAGTCAGAATGATAACAAATTCCCACTCTAGACAGCATACTCCAATAATATTCAAAAGCCTAAAACTACTCACCATAAAAAACATTCACACTTATTCTTGTTCCTACTACATACATAGAACTCTACATTCTAATATAAACCCTCCACTCAAAATTCTCCTCACCAAACTTAATAGGAGCTGCGGGGAATTAAGAGATTACCTGTCTGGGCTTCCCCGCCACTCACGACAAATAATCTCCCGGGGGAGATGACCGCCAATATAATTTTACCGCAGTTATCCCCGTTAGGCGTGTGAGAAAACTAGAGTCACACTGGTCGCTGAAATGACTCCCTTCGATATTCTCACTCTAAACCCACATCTATCCTTCACCAGTTTAATAAGAATGGGTAACATCAATAGTTACGGTATTGTTAATTTTAGTGGACTGTATATGTATATGAGAGACTGATTAGAAGGAAATGGAGGAGAGAGTACAACTAATTAATCATAACTCACCCCTTGTCATTGATGGGCATGGAAGATCATTGGCATAACCACAGCAAGTATACATCATTGTAACCTATCTACTGGCCAGCGACACAGCTACAACAATAAATGTACCTACTGTGGGGAGGAGACAGTCCTCTCAGCAGTCTCCCTCCAATGGATCTCATTATCTTGCCGGTAAATACAAGTCTCCCAGCAAGATGTTGATGTTGAATTTGGGTGTCCCGATGAGTCAAGAGAAAGTTGATTCCCTCGATCTCTCTGCAGTCCTCGAGACCGGACCGACAAAGTAACATGTGGTTGATCGGAGAGTAGCGATTCGTATCCTCTCGCTATTTCCCTTTCTTACAGTTTATTCATATAACTTTAACCACTATTCACACTATGATTTAATGTCCCACTAGTTTATACACTTTCATCGTCTCTATACCAAAATTCAGAGTTGATGAGTAGAGATGGAAACGATCACCTCCTTCATACCCAACATGGCGGTCCCGGATGGCGTCTCTTCACTTGATGCCACCCGATCCACTTCTTTCCCTTCCAATGATTTATACCTCTGATTCACTGGACTTAACGTCCCACAATTTACCCTCTTTAGAAGTTAATCCATTAATAATTGTGTACGATGAACAGTGATCAAACCGACGCACATTTCCTCCATCGAAAAACCGTAATGGCGGCGTCGGTTACTATTTAACATATTATCACTCTATTATTGCAGTTTCTTGTTTCTTGGACTTAATGTCCCACATTATTTACGACAAACATTCACAACACTTTCTATTGTGAAGTGAGACCATCAACTACGATTTGGTCGCCGGAACTACCATATCCCGGACTCCATTTCACTCACGACCTCCAGAGCCTATGATATACACACGAGACTAACCGCTCTCTCCCTCTGCCCACTTGACCCAGCTCAGCGTACCCACGCCGTTGACCAGCGTTTGACCCCCTGGGTCTAACTATGCATGCGTCAAGACTTGTGTGTTGGTTCGTTCTTCATTCCTACATATTATGTGTACCAACAGTCACACATTAAGAATATTCACGTTGGAAAGGTTATCGAGTATAACCTTTCGGGAAAATACCCAATATTTTCCACACTGCGGCCGGGCAGAGTTCGTTGTTAAACGATTCAAAATTGCATCTGGTTAATTTTTGCTACTCTGCTCTGTACATACACAATCTTGCTGATTTCGTTACGAATCCACTGCAAGGATACCTCATTATCAGACCAAATTATGGTGTCGCTAATATTTATCTCCGGCAATTTACTCCGGATGTAATCAGCTAATTTGACACCCACATAAATGGCTGTTAATTCCAACTGAGGTAAGGTACGTAATTTAATTGGAGCCGCTTTAGCTTTAGACATGACAAGAGAAATGTCTTTATCACATTGAAGATAAGTGACTGTTCCATACGCCAATTTAGAAGCATTGCAAAAAAATGTGGAGTATATTCTTCCCTTCTTGACTCGCCGTCCGATGCGGGAACTCCAACATTATAATTTTCTCGTAATCACCAATTAATTCTTCCCACCTGTTAACGAATTCCTCAGGTAGGGTTTCATCCCAAGCACACTTCTGCTTCCAGGCCTCTTGTATCAATAATTTCCCACTAAGCCTAGTAGATCGAAACATTTTGAAACTTCAGCAAGTAGGCCTCTCTTAGTTAATATATTGGGCATACTATAATTACAGTGGTACCCCGACTTACGATGGTCCCCAAACACACCCTTTTATGTAAGTTGATTTTTTTTAAATGCTTTTGTAAGTGTAATTTTGGGGGTCTAAAAGGACTAGTCTATTTTACATAATTTCTTATGGAGATAAATTCGTTTGGTAATGGCACTTGAACAGCATTCTGGAATGAAAAAATATCGTAAGTCGGGGTACCACTGTATTAGGCTTCAACAATAACAAGTCCCTCTCAGTATCCCAAGTCAGTCAAAATACATTGCTACACCCCGAGACTCCATCTCCAGGATTGTCTTTATTTATTCGGTCCTTTAACCTGGACGAATTACTGTTCCACTCCCTGAGAGGCATATTTGCACCTTGCATTATACCATTAGCCCCTTCATATATCCTCATTAATTCCTCTTCGGTTGACGTCACACCCAGGAAATTGTCTACATAAAATTGTTTACCCATTATTTCACTCAGTGGACCACCTGTACGTTTTGAGATGTGCATTTATCGTCGCCTGAAGTAGGAACGGACTGGAAGTAGCGCCAAACAAAACACTTATTAATCGGAAGGTTTTCTGCGGACTAAGTGGATTGCTAGGATCCTCTGGCAACAGGAATCGTGTGTAATTCTGATCCATTTCTTGCAAACCCACTCTCAGGAAAGCTTTACTTATGTCTGCCGTAAAGGCATAATTCTTAACTCGGAAATTTAATAACACATCTCCCAATTTTTCCGTCAACGACGGACCTGTCATTAAACAATCATTCAGGCTAGGTACAGTGGACCCCCGAGTTTCGTAAAAACTTCACTCCTGAAGTCTGCTCAAGTGCCATTACTGAACGAATTTACTCCCTTAAGAAAAATTGTCATGTAGGTTAGTCTATTTCAGACCCCCAAAAAATACACTTCCACAAGCACTTACAATATTATACTTACATAATTGTACGATTTCCGGGGTTTACGAAACTCGGGGGTTCACTGTACATTTTTATTACCCCTGGCACTACAATTAAACACAATCCTCAAAGGAGTGGTTTTCGAATCCTTCTTCACTCTGTGATGAGGTAAGTAGTGGCCATGAATCTTGGCTTGCACAGGAGGTACCTCCTCTATGAACTGATTGATTAACTGTTCATTAATTATCCCATTATAAGCAGTCAGCAATTCTGGTGTCTTACTCAATTTGTGGAGCTGGGCCTTTAATTGTCCATACGCCATCCGGTAATTAGTAGGTAATTCCGGATGGTTCAGCTTCCATGGGAGTCGCACCCAGTATTGTCCAGACTCAAATTTAACCTCCTTCAGGTATTGTTCCTGAGTGAAGGAATCATCTGGATTTTCTTCATTTACAGTAGACCCTCATTTAGCACGACTTTATGTTGCGCGTTTTGGGTATTACGCGATTGAAGAATTGCGGCACATTTTTATCTGACACGACGTAAACCTTATATTACGCGATTCGCTGGAGGGGAAAAATTTTGAGCGCGCGGTCGCCCGCAGTAGGTTAAACCATTGAGTCAGTGGGGGTCCTACTGAGGGTGGCTATGAGCCACAACAAGTGTTTAATGCTGACGAGACAAGTGTTTTCTGGAAGAAAATGCCAACATGAACTTATATCAGTCAGCAAGAGAAAAGTGCACCAGGCTTCAAGACAGCAAAGGATCGCTTCACCTTGCTCCTTTTGGGTAATGCATCAGGTGATTTCAAGTGTAAGCCCATGGTTATTTACCGCTCTAAGAATCCTCATGCTTTGAGGAAAAGGGAATTTGTTTTTCCTTCCCACAAACTGTAAGTTTATTCAGGTATACAGAGATAGTTACATTGATTATCATACATAGCAGCATATGTGTAGAGAACCTAGGATAACCCAAAGTGTTATCCTAGAGAACCTAGGATAACCCAAAGTGTTATCCTAGAGAACCTAGGATAACCCAAAGTGTTATCCTAGAGAACCTAGGATAACCCAAAGTGTTATCCTAGAGAACCTAGGATAACCCAAAGTGTTATCCTAGAGAACCTAGGATAACCCAAAGTTTGGGTTATCCTAGGTTCTCTACACATATGCTGCTATGTATGATAATCTTTGTAACTGTATCTGTGTATACCTGAATAAACTTACTTACAGTTTGCAGGAAGAAAAAACAAATAACCATTCCCTCAAGCGGCCGGTGCTAATGTTGTGGAACAGCTGGGGAGACCACCCGCCTTCCCATGCTACCCCCCCACAACACCCCACCATCCCAGCATTCGTATTCCATACGCGTCAAGCCAGCTGTTTGTGAAGAATAAGAGAGAGTGAATTGTGTTTTGATCTTTAAATTACTATAACTTGTATCTGCCAAGCAATCATGTCACCCAGTAGGCATACCAGTGTAGCTCAAAGTGGCAAGAAAAGGTATAAACATTTATTAAGTCTTAGAATTAACGAATAAAACAAAGATATTAGACAAGACATAACCTGTGGCTGTAATGAAGTGTTACTTTGTACACATAAAAAGATGTAAACATAAGTTTGTGTGACTAACTTCCTGACTGACTGAATGACTGAATGACTTGACTGACTGACTGACTTACTGAATGACTTGACTGACTTACTTACTTAATGACTTGACTGACTGACTTACTGAATGACTTGACTGACTGACTTACTGAATGACTTGACTGACTGACTTACTGAATGACTTGACTGACTGACTTACTGAATGACTTGACTGACTTACTTAATGACTTGACTGACTGACTTACTGAATGACTTGACTGACTGATTTACTGAATGACTTGACTGACTGATTACTTTTGACTTGACTGACTTATGAATGACGCTGACTTACTGAATGACTTGACTGACTGACTTACTGAATGACTTGACTGACTTACTGAATGTCTTGACTGACTTACTGAATGTCTTGACTGACTTACTGAATGACTTGACTGACTTACTAATGACTGACTGACTGACTTACTGAATGACTTACTGACTGACTTACTGAATGACTTGACTGACTGACTTACTGAATGACTTGACTGACTGACTTACTGAATGACTTGACTGGACTTTACTTACTGAATGACTTGACACTGACTTACTGAATGACTGACTTACTGAATGACTTGACTGACTTACTGAATGACTTGACTGACTTACTGAATGACTTGACTGACTTACTGAATGACTTTATTAAAGTTAGAGACACTCAGTACAACCATCGACTTCAGTTCCAGAATCTCTACTATCCACCTCAGCCCAGTAGGGCCACAGCATAACTTTCCACTCTCTTCACAATCATCCACAAACAACAGCACCCACAATTTAAGGTAAATACTATTATTTCTGTTACATTTGTAGTCTTAAGCAGTAAAAACAACATAATACATCACGATAATGAACTACAATTACATATTCTCTTTTATATTTGTAAGATCTGTTGGTCTAAAAAAAACTTGTTTGGTTTTTTGGGGACTCTCAGGAACGTAACCCTATATTTCCCATAAGTTCTTTTAATTATCTAATACGATTTTAGCTAACACGACGTTTTCAGGAACGTAACTACCGTGCTAAATGAGGGCCTACTGTACATTAATCCCGATACTGTCCAGTTCCCACAATTTATGCACTGGTTCAACAGCATCCTCTATAGAAGAATATTTACACTGGGGTGACGTTTCGTGCGTAAGACACACAGTGACTGCATTTATGGCTTCCTCCAGTCATTCATTACTGCGAGGAAGCCTGCCATAAATTACATGGCCTGCACCAGTGTTGAGAAGAATGACACCACATTTCTTCGTCATACCCTTCACGAAGGTGGCATAATAGTCACTGCCTACCAAAACACTTATTGGTCCCACCGAGTCATTGTTTACTACGGAGGGTGCCAGTTTCACATTATTCTCCCTGAGCTTGTCAGCCGCCGCAACTTTACCAGATCCAGCCATGGTTATAGAATCAATAACCACGGAGAGTACAAATTTAATAAACCCCTTATTATTCATGGGCTCACCAGCCACACTAACTCCATTAGGTTCAGCCATGGTTATAGAATCAATAACCACTGAGTACAACTTTAATAAACCCCTTATTATGCATGGGCTTGCCAGCCACACGAACTCCATTAGGTTCAGCCATGGTTATAGAATCAATAACCACTGAGGGTACAAATTTAATAAACCCTTTATTATTCATGGGCTTGCCAGCTGCATCAACTCCATCAGATTCAGCAATGGTTATAGGATCAATAACCGCTGAGGGTACAAATTAAATAGACCCTTTATTATCCCTGGGCTTGCCAGCCGCATCAACTCCATCAGATTCAGCAATGGTTATAGGATCAATAACCGCTGAGGGTACAAATTGAATAGACCCTTTATTATCCCTGGGCTTGCCAGCCGCATCAACTCCATCAGATTCAGCAATGATTATAGGATCAATAACCGCTGAGGGTACAAATTGAATAGACCCTTTATTATCCCTGGGCTTGCCAGCCGCATCAACTCCATCAGATTCAGCAATGGTTATAGGATCAATAACCACTGAGGTTACAAATTGAATAGACCCTTTATTATCCCTGGGCTTGCCAGCTGCATCAACTCCATCAGATTCAGCAATGGTTATAGGATCAATAACCACTAAGGGTACAAAGTAAATAGACCCTTTATTATCCCTGTGCTTGCCAGCCGCATCAACTCCATCAGATTCAGCAATGGTTATAGGATCAATAACCGCTGAGGGTACAAATTAAATAGACCCTTTATTATTCCTGGGCTTGCCAGCCGCATTAACTCCATCAGATTCAGCAATGGTTATAGAATCAATAACAGCTGAGGGTACAAATTAAATAAATCTTTAAGAAGGGTGATTCTCACACCTTACTCTTGCACAAATCGTAGCCATGCCTGTGCTAGCAATTAATTGGACTAATTACAATCCACCACACGATTAATTAATCTGTGTACTCTATACTCAACTTCTACAATCAGTCACTTAATTATTAAATAATTAATTCAATAATGATTAATTCACTAATCACATCCGGTTCAGGACAGACTAACGGGCAGATGTGGGGAATTAAGAGATTACCTGTCTGAACTTCACCACCACTCACGACAAATAATCTCACGGGGAGATGACCGCCAATATAATTTTACCGCAGTTACCCCCGTTAGGTGTGTGAGAAAACTAGAGTCACCCTGGTCGCTGAAATGACTCCCTTCGATATTCTCACTCTAAACCCACATCTATCCTTCACCAGTTTAATAAGAATGGGTAACATCAATAGTTACGGTATTGTTAATTTTAGTGGACTGTATATGTATATGAGAGACTGATTAGAAGGAAATGGAGGAGAGAGTACAACTAATTAATCATAACTCACCCCTTGTCATTGATGGTCATGGATGATCATTGGCATAACCACAGCAAGTATACATCATTGTAACTTATCTACTGGCCAGCGACACAGCTATAACAATAAATGTACCTACTGTAGGAAGGAGACAGTCCTCTCAGCAGTCTCTCTCTGATGGATCTCGTTATCTTGCCAGTAAATACAAGTCTCCCAGCAAGATGTTGATGTTGAATTTGGGCGTCCCAATGAGTCAAGAGAAAGTTGATTCCCTCGATCTCTCTGCAGTCCTTGAGAACGGACCGACAAAGTAACATGTGGTTGATCGGGGAGTAGCAATTCGTATCCTCTCGCTATTTCCCTTTCTTACAGTTTATTCATATAACTTTAACCACTATTCACACTATGATTTAATGTCCCACTAGTTTATACACTTTCATCGTCTCTATACCAAAATTCTGAGTTGATGAGCAGAGATGGAAACGATCATCTCCTTCATACCCAACATGGCGGTCCTGGATGGTGTCTCTTCACTTGATGCCACCCGATCCACCTCTTTCCCTTCCAATGATTTATACCTCTGATTCACTGGACTTAACGTCCCACAATTTACCCTCTTTAGAAGTTAATCCATTAATAATTGTGTACAATGAACACTGATCAAACCGACGCACATTTCCTCCATCGAAAAACCGTAATGGCGGCGTCGGTTAGTATTTAACATATTATCACTCTATTATTGCAGTTTCTTGTTTCTTCGACTTAATGTCCCACATTATTTACGACGAACATTCACAACACTCTCTATTGTGAAGTGAGACCAGTAATTACGATTTGGTCGCTGGAACCACCATATCCCAGATTCCATTTCACTCATGACCTCCGGAGCCTATGATATACACACAAGACTGACCGCTCCCTCTGCCCACTTGACCCAGCTCAGCGTACCCACGCCATTGATCCCCGTTTGACCCCCCCCTGGGTCTAACTACACATGCGTCAAGACTTGTGTGTTGGTTCGTTCTTCATTCCTACGTATTATGTGTACCAACAGTCACACATTAAGAATATTCACATTGGAAAGGTTATCGAGTATAACCTTTCGGGAAAATACCCAATATTTTCCACAGGACCCATGACCATAACACAAGATACAGGTCACTTTTTGATGTACCCCGTGTCCATAGCAACCTATGTAAGAATTCTATGCACATAAAGGGCCCCAGAATATGGAATTCATTACCAGGAAATGCTAAAATAACCTTGTCTGAAAATCAATTTAGGACTCTACTCAAAAACCACCTACTCACCCAAAACTAAATACTCATACTTTAAATTGCTTTCTAATATGCTCAAAGTTATTTTCTTATAAAATAATTTCAATTTTTACTATTACAGTGGACCCTTGGTTTTCGTTGAAAATTCTTTCCAGAATGCTGTTTGAGTGCCGTTACCAAACGAATTTGTTCCCATAAGGACACATGTAAATTAGATTAGTCATTTCAGACCCCCCAAAAGTACACTTACAAAAGCACTTACGAAAATACACTTACATAATTGGAGGTGCACGAAAACCGAGGGTCCACTGTATAGTATTACCACCTAATCACCCTAAACTACTCAAACTGTAAATTACTCTCAAAATGCTCAATGTTATTTTCATTAAGATACTTAATTTTTACTATTACAGTGGTCCCTCAATTATCGTAATTAATCCGTTCCAGGAGCTATTACTTAACACGAAATTTACGAAATTCGAAACCTTTTTTCCCATAAGAAATACAATCAACCCCCGGTTCTCGTCGGTAATCCGTTCCAGAGGGCCCGTCGACCACCGGGTCGAACTCTGATTCTATTTTCCCCATAAGAAATAATGGAAATAAAATTAATCCATTCCAGACATCCAAAAGTATTAAAATAAAATATTTTTTAGAACTTTTTGACATTAAATTAACCACAATTTTATAAAAAATTAAGAAATAAATAGTACAATAACATGTCACTTACATTTATTGAAGAGTTGTTGATGTGTGGAAGACAGGAGGAGGGGAGAAGGTGGAGTAGTATGCTAGTGTTTGGAAGGGCAATCCCCTTCCATTAACACTGCAGGTACCAAGTTCTTTTCTGGGGTTACTTCCCTTTTTCTTCTAATGCCACTAGGACCAGGTTGAGAATCACTGGACCCCTCTCTAACCAAAAATCTGTCCTGGGAGCTCTGTGTCTGGCGGTTCTTTAAAATGTCCCTAAAATGTGACAAGACATTGTCATTAAACATGTTGTATATATGGCCTGCAACATCTTGGTTAGGGTGATAATCATACATAAATGTTTGCACATTAGTCCATTAATTTTTGAAGAAGGCACCTTCTTCCATCTCGGTTCCACCTCCTTCCCCTCTGGACCATTTTCCTGAACTGTGGTCTGTTGTTGCTGTTGAAGCTCTTGCAGATCTTCAGTGGTTAACTCTTCATTGTGCTCCTCCACCAACTGTTCCACATCCTCACCACTCACCTCCAACCCCATGGATTTGCCCAGTTCCACAATTTCTTGCACAACAGGCTCAGGCTCAGGGTTCTGAGGCTCAGCCCCAAAACCTTCAAAATCTAGGACACAGTCTGGCCACAATTTTCTCCAGGCAGAGTTCAAAGTCCTGGTAGTCACTCCCTCCCAAGCCTTACCTATAAGCTTTACACAATGCAGGATATGGAAATGATCTTTCCAAAACTCTTTTAGGGTCATATCCATGTTTGTGGTCACATCAAAGCACTTTTGAAACATTGCTTTGGTGTAGAGTTTTTTAAAGTTGCAAATGACCTGCTGGTCCATGGGCTGGAGGAGAGGAGTGGTATTAGGGGAAAAGAACTTCACTTTGATGAACTCACAGCCCTGCACAATTTCCTCTGCCAAGTCTCGAGGATGACCAGGAGCATTGTCCATTATTAGGAGGCACTTAAGTGGCAAATTATTTTCCTCGAGATATTTCTTCACACTGGGGCCAAACACGTTTTTGAACCAATCAAGGAAAATTTCCCTAGTGACCCATGCCTTTTTGTTAGACTTCCACATCACACACAAATTAGACTTGGTGATACCGCATCTGCCAAACACTCGGGGATTTTCAGAATGATACACCAGTAAAGGCTTCACTTTGCAATCACCACTGGCATTAGCACACATAATGAGAGTTAGCCTGTCTTTCATAGGCTTATGTCCTGGGAGTGCCTTTTCCTCCTGTGTAATGAAGGTCCTGTTGGGCATTTTCTTCCAAAACAGGCCTGTTTCATCACAATTGAACACTTGTTGGGGTTGGAATTGTTCAGCCTCTATGTACCCCTGGAATTCCTGAACATATTTTTCAGCCACACTTTTGTCAGAACTGGCTGCCTCACCATACCTCACAACACTATGTATGCCACTTCGCTTCTTAAATCTGTCAAACCAGCCTTTGCTGGCTTTAAATTCGTTCACTTCAGCACTCGTTGCAGGCATTTTCTTGATGAGATCATCATGCAACTGCCTTGCTTTTTCACATATTATTGCCTGCATAACACTATCTCCTGCTAACTGTTTTATCGTTGATCCACACCAACAACAAAGTTTCCACTTGTTCCAGCACTTGAGATCTCTGTTTTGTGACCATACTTGCACCTTTCGCAACAACAGCATCCTTGATTTCCTTTCTCTTGGCCAAAATGGAAGAGATGGTTGAATGGGATTTGCCATAGAGCTTGGCCAGCTCAGTGACACGCACTCCACTTTCATATTTTATTATCATCTCCTTCAATTCTACTGTATTTCTGACATTCTTTACCACAGGCTTGGCACAAGGAGCTTTCTTGGGGCCCATGGTGGCTTATTTAGCATTTGCAAGCACTAAAAACACTGGAATAATGACAATATACAGTGGTACCTCGGTTAATGATGGTCCCCAAACTCGCCCTTTTATGTAAGTTTATTTTTTAAAATGCTTTTGTAAGTGTATTTTTGGGGTCTAAAAGGACTAGTCTACAGAGTCTACAGTGGACCCCCGAGTATCGTAATTAATCCGTTCCAGGAGCTATTACTTAACACGAAGTTTACGAAATTCGAACCATTATTTCCCATAAGAAATAATGTAAATACAATTAATCCGTTCCACATAAAAATATTCACATACAAAATAATTAAAAACAATATATATATATACATTTACTTACCTTTATTGAAAAGTTGCAGGCATCTGGAAGATAGGGTAATGAGTAATGAAGGTCCTCTTAGGCATTTTCTTCCAAAACAGGCCTGTTTCATCACAATTAAACACTTGTTGGGGGAGGAATTCTTCAGCCTCTACGAAGGGAAATCCCCACTCCCTGCATGCCTGCTACACTCCCTGCATGCCTGCTACACTTCCTACATGAATGCTACACTCCCTGTATGCCTGCTAAACTCCCTGCATGCCTGCTAAACTCCCTGAATGAATGCTAAACTCCCTGCATGAATGCTAAACTCCCTGCATGAATGCTAAACTCCCTGCATGAATGCTACACTCCCTGCATACCTGCTAAACTCCCTGCATGAATGCTAAACTCCCTGCATGAATGCTAAACTCCCTGCATGCCTGCTAAACTCCCTGCATGAATACTACACTCCCTGCATGAATGCTACCACAGGGGTGCCACTAGGAAGCTTCTTTGGACCCATGGTGACTTATTTCACAGTGACAATCACTAAACCACCAAAAAAGACACCAAATGTATTGTGAATGTCTGAAAGAGCATGCTGGGTAATGTTCTCTCAATGGTAAACAACGCTTCACTGGCAGGCGCGGAGCAGGCGGACAGGTCTAATACATTACAAAACACGAGGGATTTTACGATACACGAAATCGAAAAAAGCTTACGAAACACAATTTTTACGAAATATGAGCCTTACGATACTCGGGGGTCCACTGTATGTTCCATCCTACTAAACACTTGTTACAATGTCTATCATCATTTTGTAATGAACAATGTATTATCATCATATCATAATTTGAACAATCTACCAATACAAACTCACTCAATTACTCTAATATTATGTTCATATTCTATAAGCCATTAGATTAAGCTGCCCCTAATGCCAAGGCATGCCAGAGGCTCTCCTTGCACCTCAATTTATGATTGTAATGTAAATCTATGTACAGTGGTACCTCGAGTTACGATGGTCCCCAAAATCGCCCTTTTATGTAAGTTTATTTTTTTAAATGCTTTTGTAAGTATATTTTTGGGGGTGTAAAAGGACTAGTCTATTTTACATTATTCCTTATGGGGATAAATTCGTTTGGTAATAGCACTTGAACAGCATTCTCGAACGAAAAAATATCGTAACTCGAGGTACCACTGTACACAAGCAAAGAAATAAAATTGTATTGTATATATTGAAGTACTATTTTGTCATGCCTCCTGACAGCAGGAATGAATTAATTGTATTTCCATTATTTCTTATGGGAAATACTGATTTGATTTTCGATCATTTCGAACATAATCACGGAACGGATTATGTTCGATTTCCAAGGGTCCACTGTACTATTCACCTCTCATCCTACATTAGGACTACACATATTTTAGGGTAAATAATGAGTGTACTGTATGTGTATTTTATCTCTCTGGGCTGCTTTAAATATTGAAAATTAAGTTTGGGACGGGGAGCCAGGGCTCCCTACACCTGACTTCATACAAATAAGTACTACTCACCTCTAGCCCTACATTAAGACTACAAATATTTTAAGGTTATTGATGAATGTACTGTGTATGTATGTACAGTGGTCCCCCGAGTAACGAACACCCCGGAAATCGTACAATTATGTAAGTATAATATTGTAAGTGCTTGTGGAAGTGTATTTTTTGGGGCCTGAAATAGACTAACCTACGTGACATTATTCCTTAAGGGAGTAAATTCGTTCGGTAATGGCACTTGAGCAGGCTTCTGGGATGATGTTTTTTCGTTACTCAGGGGACCATTGTATTTTACTTTTTATTGTTTTTTAATGCCTAGTTCTATTATTAACTTTATATAAGTCAGTATAAACTTGTTGTCTGGCATTTATATGCATTTATAAGTAGAAAAAATGGTGTTCTGCTTTCCAGCGATGTCTGCTTTCTGGCGATAACCTGGAACCTAACCTGCCGTATAAGTGCGACCCTACTGTACAACAGGCACAGTAATATGAGTGCATATTTTGTATATTAAGTAAGTTTAAACTCTTGAAGAGTGGGAGGGGAAAGGAAGGTGTTGTCTGGTGCAGGAACAGGTGATAATCCACACAGAAGCTCTAAGCTAAATCATCTAACCTGTATTAATTGACCAAATATTATATGACCTCTAGTCTATTAATACATCAACTCTTACTTAAAACAGAATTGTTTGTACCATTATTAATTATATTACTCTTAATATTGTTATAAGTTATGTGTTACATAAAGATTGTTAGCCACAGGATAAAATATCTTATTATTCATAGGATAAAATAATGAATAATTAAATATTAACCATTCTTATCCTGTCTAGACTTAAGTAGCTTTTAAGTACAGTGGACCCCCGGTTTACGTACTGCTCAAAACTCGACCCATTATGTAAGTGTATTTTTGTAAGTACTTTTGTAAGTGTATATTTGGGGGTCTAAAAGGACTAATCTAATTTACATTATTCCTTATGGGAATAAATTTGTTCGGTAACAGCACTTGAACAGCATTCTGGAATGAATTATGGCCGTTAACCAGGGGTCCACTGTACAGTCATCCCTCGGTTTTCGATTTTAATCCAAAATTGGCGAAAACCAAAACTATTTTCCCCATAAGAAATAATGGAAATTCAATTAATCCGTTCCAGAAACCCAGAAGTTTGGAAAAAAAATATTTGGGGGGCCTTAAAGATAGATTTACATGCACAAATGAATGAACTGAATGTGGCACTTACCTTTATTGAAGACTGATGTTGCTGGATGGGAGAGAGGGAAGAGGGGAGAGGGAAGAGACCCTAATTTTTGGAAGGGGAATCCCCCTCCATAATGACTCTAGGTACCAAGTCCTCATCTGGGGTCACTTCCCTTCTTTGTCTTTTAATCCCACTAGAACCACCTTGTGAGTCACTGCACACCTGTGGCACTAAATATCTGTCCAGAGAGCTCTGTGTCTGGCAGCTCTTTAAAATGACCCTAAAATGGGACATGGAATTGTCATTGTAAAAGTAGCCAGCACAGATTGCAACATCTTTGTCAGGGTGATGTCCCTCCACAAATGAATGCACCCTACTCCACATTGCACAAATGTCCTTAATCTCTGAAGAAGGCACCTTACATCTTTCTTCCTCCACTGAAGCAATTTCCTCAGATCTGTTTTGTTGTTGTTGCAGCTCAAGCTCTTGCAGCTCTTCAGTGGTTAGATCTTCATTGTGGTCCTCCACCAACTCTTCCACATCCTCTCCATTCACATCCTACCCCATGGAAGTCCCCAATTCCACAATACTTTCCACAACTTCCATAGGCTCCTCAGGGTTAGCCCCAAACCCTTCAAAATCCCTCTCTGGGACACAATCTGGCCACAACTTTCTCCAAGCAGAGTTCATCGTCCTGGAGGTCACTCCCTGCCAAGCTTTATCTATAAGGCCTATGCAATGGAAGATATCGAAGTGAGCCTTCCAGAACTCTTTTAGGGTCAATCTAGTGTCTGAGGTTACATCAAAGCACCTTTGAAACATTGCTTTGGTGTACAGTTTTTTGAAGTTTGCAATGACCTGCTGGTCCATGGGCTGGATGAGAGGAGTGGTGTTAGGAGGCAAGAACTTCACTTTTACAAATTTGAATTCCTTAGACATTTGGTCTTCCAAGTCTTGAGGATGACCAGGAGCATTTTTCATTACCAGGAGGCACTTAAGTGGCAATTTATTGTCCAATAGATATTTCTTCACACTGGGGCCAAACACTTGATTAAACCATTCCAGGAAAATTTCTCTAGTGACCCATGCCTTAGCATTAGACTTCCAAAACACACACAATTTACTCTTGTCAACACTGTAGTTCCTGAACACTCTGGGATTTTCAGAGTGATACACGAGTAAAGGCTTCACTTTTAAATCCCCACTAGCGTTCCCACATAACATAAGAGTTAGCCTGTCTTTCATAGGCTTGTGTCCTGACATTGCCTTTTCCTCCTGCGTGATGTAGGTCCTCCTTGGCATTTTCTTCCAAAAGAGGCCTGTTTCGTTACAATTAAACACTTGTTGTGGTTTAAATTCTTCTGCCTCTACATATTCTTTAAACTCACGCACAAATTTTTCAGCCCCATCTTTATCTGAACTGGCACCCTCACCATGCCTTACAACACTATGTATGCCACTTCGCTTCTTGAAGTTTTCGAACGAGACTTTGCTGGCCTTAAATTCATCAACATCCACACTGGTTCCAGGCATTTTCTTTACAAGATCTGCATGCAACTGCCTTGCTTTTTCACATATGATGGATTGCACAACACTATCACCCGCTAGCAGTTTTTGGTTTATCCACACCAATAACAATTTCTCCATATTTTCCATTGTTTGTGATCTCTGTTTCGTTATCGTATTCACCCCTTTCGCAACATTAGCTTCCGTGATTTCTTTTCTCTTTGCCACAATGGAACTGATGGTTGATGGGTTTTTCTTAGTATATCCTGGCGAGCTCGGCAATACATACACCATTATCATATTTTTCTATTACAGTGGAACCCCGGTTAACAAAATGTTTAGTTAACGAAAAAATTGGTTACCGAAAGCTTTTTTCGGTATCAGTTAGCGAAAAAAAAAACGGTTAGCGAAACTTATTAGACCTGTCCGCCTGCTCCGCGCCTGCAAAAGACGCAGGACGCCCGCCAGTGAAGCGTTGTTTACCATTGAGAGAACATTACCCAGCGCACTCTTTCAAACATTCACAATACAGTCATCCCTTGGTTTTCCCTTGTCCCAGTTTTAGCCGATTTTGGTTTTCACCGACTTTTTTCAGGGAAAATTTGTCTTAGTTTTCGCCGATTGTTTTAGTTTTCGCCGACCGTATGGGACCTGTCCACCAGTGCTGCGCACATACAAAGGCCGTAGGCCCGCCACCCACGCACCTCCCAAGCACATTGTCACGCAGTCTAGCATTGTTTACACTTGAGTGAACATCACCCCAGATGTTTAAACAAAACATTTATTAACAATTCATTGTTTTTGGGCCTTGATTATTGTGTGTGACTACTAAATAAGCTACCATGGGCCCAAAGAAAGCTCCTAGTGCCACTTCTTTAGTAAAGAAAGTGAGGAACACTGTAGAAATGAAGAAAGAAATAATAGAAAAATATGATAGTGAAAGTGAGAAACACGATGGAGTTTAAGAGTGTAGTAGGCATGCAGGAGTGTAGCATGCATGCAGGAGTGTAGCATGCATGCAGGGAGTGTAGCATGCATGCAGGGAGTGTAGCATGCATGCAGGAGTGTAGCATGCATGCAGGGAGTGTAGCATGCATGCAGGGAGTGTAGCATGCATGCAGGGAGTGTAGCATGCATGCAGGGAGTGTAGCATGCATGTAGGGAGTGTAGCATGCATGCAGGGAGTGTAGCATGCATGCAGGGAGTGTAGCAGGTATGCAGGGAGTGTAGCATGTATGCAGGGAGTGTAGCAGGTATGCAGGGAGTGTAGCATGTATGCAGGGAGTGTAGCATGTATGCAGGGAGTGTAGCAGGTATGCAGGGAGTGTAGCATGTATGCAGGGAGTGTAACAGGTATGCAGGGAGTGTAGCATGCATGCAGGGAGTGTAGCATGCATGCAGGGAGTGTAGCAGGTATGCAGGGAATGTAGCATGTATGCAGGGAGTGTAGCATGCATGCAGGGAGTGTAGCATGCATGCAGGGAGTGTAGCATGCATGCAGGGAGTGTAGCATGTATGCAGGGAGTGTAGCATGTATTCAGGGAGTGTAGCAGGTATGCAGGGAGTGTAGCATGTATGTAGGGAGTGTAGCAGGTATGCAGGGAGTGTAGCAGGTATGCAGGGAGTGTAGCATGTATGCAGGGAGTGTAGCAGGTATGCAGGGAGTGTAGCATGTTGCAGGGAGTGTAGCATGCATGCAGGGAGTGTAGCATGCATGCAGGGAGTGTAGCATGCATGCAGGGAGTGTAGCATGTATGCAGGGAGTGTAGCATGTATTCAGGGAGTGTAGCAGGTATGCAGGGAGTGTAGAATGCATGCAGGGAGTGTAGCATGCATGGAGTGTAGCATGCATGCAGGGAGTGTAGCATGTATGCAGGGAGTGTAGCATGCATGCAGGGAGTGTAGCATGCATGCAGGGAGTGTAGCATGTATGCAGGGAGTGTAGCAGGTATGCAGGGAGTGTAGCATGCATGCAGGGAGTGTAGCATGCATGCAGGGAGTGTAGCATGTATGCAGGGAGTGTAGCATGTATGCAGTGAGTGTAGCAGGTATGCAGGGAGTGTAGCAGGCATGCAGGGAGTGTAGCATGTATGCAGGGAGTGTAGCATGCATGCAGGGAGTGTAGCAGGTATGCAGGGAGTGTAGCATGTATGCAGGGAGTGTAACAGGTATGCAGGGAGTGTAGCATGTATGCAGGGAGTGTAACAGGTATGCAGGGAGTGTAGCAGGTATGCAGGGAGTGTAACATGTATGCAGGGAGTGTAACATGTATGCAGGGAGTGTAACATGTATGCAGGGAGTGTAACAGGTATGCAGGGAGTGTAGCAAGTATGCAGGGAGTGTAACATGTATGCAGGGAGTGTAACAGGTATGTAGGGAGTGTAGCAGGTATGCAGGGAGTGTAACATGTATGCAGGGAGTGTAGCAGGTATACAGGGAGTGTATTATGTATGCAGGGAGTGTAACAGGTATGCAGGGAGTGTAGCAGGTATGCAGGGAGTGTAGCATGTATGTAGGGAGTGTAGCATGTATGCAGGGAGTGTAGCAGGCATGGAGGGAGTGTAGCAGGCACAGAGGGAGTGTAGCAGGCAGGGAGGGAGTGTAGCAGGCAGGGAGGGAGTGTAGCAGGCAGGGAGGGAGTGTAGCAGGCATGCAGGGAAGTGACCCCGGATAAGGACTTGGTACCTAGAGTCCTTATGGAGGGGGATTCCCCTTCCAAAAATTAGGGTCTCTTCCCTCTCCCCTCTTCCCTCTCTCCCATCCAGCAACATCAGTCTTCAATAAAGGTAAGTGCCACATTCAGTTCATTCATTTGTGCATGTAAATCTATCTTTAAGGCCCCCCAAAAAAAAATTTTCCAAACTTCTGGGTTTCTGGAACAGATTAATTGAATTTCCATTATTTCTTATGGGGAAAATAGTTTTGGTTTTCGCCGATTTTGGTTTTAGCCGATCCATCTGGAACGAATTAAAATCGAAAACCGAGGGATGACTGTACATTTGGTGTCTTTTTTGGTGGTTTAGTGATTGTCACTGTGAAATAAGTCACCATGGGTCCAAAGAAGCTTCTTAGTGGCACCTCAGTGGTAGCAGGCATGCAGGGAGTGTAGCATTCATGCAGGGAGTGTAGCATTCATGCAGGGAGTGTAGCATTCATGCAGGGAGTGTAGCATTCATGCAGGGAGTGTAGCATTCATGCAAGGAGTGTAGCATTCATGCAGGGAGTGTAGCATTCATGCAGGGAGTGTAGCATTCATGCAATGAGTGTAGCATTCATGCAGGGAGTGTAGCAGGCATGCAGGGAGTGTAGCATTCATGCAGGGAGTGTAGAATTCATGCAGGGAGTGTAGCAGTCATGCAGGGAATGTAGAAGGCATGCAGGGAGTGTAGCAGGCATGCAGGGAGTGTAGCATTCATGCAGGGAGTGTAGCATTCATGCAGGGAGTGTAGCATTCATGCAGGGAGTGTAACATTCATGCAGGGAGTGTAGCAGGCATGCATGGAGTGTAGCATTCATGCAGGGAGTGTAGCATTCATGCAGGGAGTGTATAATTCATGCAGGGAGTGTAGCATTCATGCAGGGAGTGTAGCAAGCATGCAGGGAGTGTAGCATTCATGCAGGGAGTGTAGCATTCATGCAGGGAGTGTAGCATTCATGCAGGGAGTGTAGCATTCATGCAAGGAGTGTAGCATTCATGCAGGGAGTGTAGCAGGCATGCAGGGAGTGTAGCATTCATGCAGGGAGAGTAGCATTCACGCAGGGAGTGTAGCAGTCATGCAGGGAGTGTATTAGGCATGCAAGGAGTGTAGCATTCATGCAGGGAGTGTAGCAGGCATGCAGGGAGTGTAGCATTCATGCAGGGAGAGTAGCATTCACGCAGGGAGTGTAGCAGTCATGCAGGGAGTGTATTAGGCATGCAGGGAGTGTAGCATTCATGCAGAGAGTGTAGCATTCATGCAGACAAACGTGCAGCTGAAAAATTTGTGCAGGAATTCCAGGGGTTCGTAGACACTGAAAAATTTGAACCCCAACAAGTGTTTAATTGTGATGAAACAGGCCTGTTTTGGAAGAAAATGCCCAACAGGACCTTCATTACTCAGGAGGAAAAGGCACTGCCAAGACACAAGCCTATGAAAGACAGGCTAACTCTTATGATGTGTGCCATAAGGTGCCAGGAAGGTGTCTAGTGACTCTCAAGCTGGTCCTAGTGGCATTAAAAGACCAAGAAGGGAAGTTACCCCAGAGAGGGACTTGTTACCTGAAGTCCTTTTGGAGGGGGATTCCCCTTCCAACCACTAACACCCTGCTCCAATCATCATCTATATCTTCCAGATGCCTGCAAGTCTCTTCAATAAAGGTAAGTAAATGTTATTTATATTTTATTTTTGGTGAATATTTTTTTGTGGAATGGATTAATTGTATTTACATTATTTCTTATGGTAAATAAGGGTTCGGATTACGAAAGATTCAGATTAAGTAATAGCTCCTGGAACGGATTAATTTTGTTAACCGGGGTTCCACTGTATTTCTTTCTTCATTTCTACAGTGTTCCTCATTTTCTTTACCAAAGAACTGGCACTAGGAGCTTTCTTTGGGCCCATGGTAACTTATTTAGTAGTCACACACAATAATCAAGGGCCAAAATGAATGAATTGTTAATAAATGTTTTGTATGAACTCCTTGGGTGATGTTCACTCAAGCATAAACAATGCTAGACTGCGTTACCAATGTGCGTGGGAGATGCTGGGGGGTGCGTGGGTGGCGGGCCTACGGCCTTTGTATGTGCGCAGCACTGGTGGACAGGTCCCATACGGTCGGCGAAAACTAAGACAATCGGCGAAAACTGAGAAAAATTTTCCCCAAAAAAAGTCAGCGAAAACCAAAATCAGCGAAAACTGGGATAATCGAAAACCGAGGGATGACTGCATTAGGATTAGTCTAACCGAAATGCCCCAGCATGATAGTGGCTTTCTTTGTACTTAACAAATCAAAATTGTAATTACACATTGTAACTTTTGCAAAGAAATAAAATCTTTATCCTTAGTTTGGATATTAATTGTTTAAGGTGATTAGTTGTAGTAGATCCCCAAGCACAAATACCACTGGTGAGGTAAGGGTAGATTAGAGAGTGGTATAGTGTAAGTGGTGTTGTTTGGGTTACATAGTACTGTATCTTGGAGATGATGACTACTGTTTTGGAGACTTTCTTTGCTATGTGTTGGATGTGGGTATTAAATTTCAGGTTGTAGTCAAGGTGTAGACCTAAAAATTTGCCCTCAGTTATCTTGTAATGGGAGAACCATTGATCAATATGGATATTTGAAGCTCCATTTCCAAACAGTACATAGTAGGTTTTGTCTATACTGAGAGTGAGTTTGCTTTTAGTAGCTCATGACTAACAATATCACTGAGCATATTTTTGATAACATTTACAACCAACCTGGAAGTTATTCCAATCACTGTTTAGTATCCAACAGTAATTACCAGAGACCTAATAAATTTGTAAATAATCAGTTATAGGTAAAGGAGACTAAATTGATCGATTAAAGAAAGTGACTGATAAGAGAAGACATTAAACATTGGTCCTGAATCATTTACTCTCACCACTTGTCCTGTTCTGATCAAGGAGAACAATATAACAGTGTGATCCTCAGGATCACTTTCTGCCTCTGAATACTTGTTTGAGTTGCACGTGTCTATACAGGTGTTTAATAAATGAAGGATCGAGACTCTGTCACTTCTTTTACTGAATAACATGTTTAATGACTGGGACACTTGTGCAATATTTAGGTATCTTTATTTTGGAAAAGTTGTGCCCCACAGTGACTTCTTCAGTCCAGTGTAGAAGTGGGAGATGAGGAGGAGTTTGAGGTAATCAGTCCCTCAACCTGGAGTCAATGTGTTAAGTCCATCAATCTTGACAATCTTGTCAAGATTGATGGACTGATTGATGGAAAGATTGATTGACAATCTTGTGCATAAGTGTCCCACTCATTAAAGGTTTAATGAATGGTCAAGCCTCCGTCACTTCTTGTAATGAAAGACCCAGATGGGTCTAGCACTCCGCACCAATAAAAAAAAAAAACTAAGAGGGACTCACCTCTTCAGGTGTTACATTCCAGCATATTAGGTTACCCAAGAGGTGTAAGTGTTGGCAGGTGTTGATAAGGAGCCAGGCAGTCTCTATGGTCAGCTCCAACATAGGTGCTGACAGTGTCCTGTGAGGTGCGTCAGCTATCAACACCTGTAACAAGGAAATACATGTACTCAACACCTGTCACAAGGAAATACATGTACTCAACATCACTACTGAACATTCCATCACTAGTGAACATTCCATCACTAGTGAACATTCCATCACTAGTGAACATTCCATCACTACTGAACATTCCATCACTACTGAACATTCCATCACTACTGAACATTCCATCACTAGTGAACATTCCATCACTAGTGAACATTCCATCACTAGTGAACATTCCATCACTAGTAAACATTGCATCACTACTGAACATTCCATCACTAGTGAACATTCCATCACTACTGAACATTCCATCACTACTGAACATTCCATCACTAGTGAACATTCCATCACTAGTGAACATTCCATCACTAGTAAACATTGCATCACTACTGAACATTCCATCACTAGTGAACATTCCATCACTACTGAACATTCCATCACTAGTGAACATTCCATCACTACTGAACATTCCATCACTAGTGAACATTCCATCACTAGTGAACATTCCATCACTAGTGAACATTCCATCACTAGTGAACATTCCATCACTAGTGAACATTCCATCACTAGTGAACATTCCATCACTAGTGAACATTCCATCACTAGTGAACATTCCATCACTAGTAAACATTGCATCACTACTGAACATTCCATCACTAGTGAACATTCCATCACTAGTAAACATTCCATCACTAGTAAACATTGCATCACTACTGAACATTGCATCACTACTGAACATTGCATCACTACTGAACATTCCATCACTAGTGAACATTCAATCACTAGTGAACATTCCATCACTAGTAAACATTGCATCACTACTGAACATTGCATCACTACTGAACATTGCATCACTACTGAACATTGCATCACTACTGAACATTGCATCACTACTGAACATTCCATCACTAGTGAACATTCCATCACTAGTGAACATTCCATCACTAGTGAACATTCCATCACTACTGAACATTCCATCACTAGTGAACATTCCATCACTACTGAACATTCCATCACTAGTGAACATTCCATCACTACTGAACATTCCATCACTAGTGAACATTCCATCACTAGTAAACATTGCATCACTACTGAACATTCCATCACTACTGAACATTCCATCACTAATGAACATTCCATCACTAGTGAACATTCCATCACTACTGAACATTCCATCACTAGTGAACATTCCATCACTACTGAACATTCCATCACTAGTGAACATTCCATCACTAGTGAACATTCCATCACTAGTGAACATTCCATCACTAGTAAACATTGCATCACTACTGAACATTCCATCACTACTGAACATTCCATCACTAGTGAACATTCCATCACTAGTAAACATTGCATCACTACTGAACATTGCATCACTACTGAACATTCCATCACTAGTGAACATTCCATCACTACTGAACATTCCATCACTAGTGAACATTCCATCACTAGTGAACATTCCATCACTAGTGAACATTCCATTACTAGTGAACATTCCATCACTAGTGAACATTCCATCACTAGTGAACATTCCATCACTACTGAACATTCCATCACTACTGAACATTCCATCACTACTGAACATTCCATCACTAGTGAACATTCAATCACTAGTGAACATTGCATCACTACTGAACATTCCATCACTAGTGAACATTGCATCACTACTGAACATTCCATCACTAGTGAACATTCCATCACTAGTGAACATTCCATCACTAGTGAACATTCCATCACTAGTGAACATTCCATCACTAGTGAACATTCCATCACTACTGAACATTCCATCACTAGTGAACATTCCATCACTAGTGAACATTCCATCACTAGTGAACATTGCATCACTAGTGAACATTGCATCACTACATAACATTCCATCACTAGTGAACATTGCATCACTACTGAACATTCCATCACTAGTGAACATTCCATCACTAGTGAACATTCCATCACTAGTGAACATTCCATCACTACTGAACATTCCATCACTACTGAACATTCCATCACTACTGAACATTCCATCACTACTGAACATTCTATCACTAGTGAACATTCCATCACTAGTGAACATTCTATCACTAGTGAACATTGCATAACTACTGAACATTCCATCACTAGTGAACATTCCATCACTACTGAACATTCCATCACTAGTGAACATTCCATCACTACTGAACATTCCATCACTAGTGAACATTCCATCACTACTGAACATTCCATCACTAGTGAACATTCCATCACTAGTGAACATTGCATCACTACTGAACATTCCATCACTAGTGAACATTCCATCACTACTGAACATTCCATCACTAGTGAACATTCCATCACTACTGAACATTCCATCACTAGTGAACATTCCATCACTACTGAACATTCCATCACTAGTGAACATTCCATCACTAGTGAACATTGCATCACTACTGAACATTCCATCACTAGTGAACATTTCATCACTAGTGAACATTGCATCACTAGTGAACATTGCATCACTAGTGAACATTGCATCACTAGTGAACATTCCATCACTACTGAACATTCCATCACTAGTGAACATTCCATCACTACTGAACATTCCATCACTAGTGAACATTCCATCACTACTGAACATTCCATCACTAGTGAACAGTCCATCACTAGTGAACATTGCATCACTAGTGAACATTGCATCACTAGTAAACATTCCATCACTAGTGAACATTCCATCACTAGTGAACATTCCATCACTAGTGAACATTGCATCACTAGTGAACATTGCATCACTAGTGAACATTCCATCACTAGTGAACATTCCATCACTACTGAACATTCCATCACTAGTGAACATTCCATCACTAGTGAACATTCCATCACTAGTGAACATTCTATCACTAGTGAACATTGCATCACTACTGAACATTCCATCACTAGTGAACATTCCATCACTACTGAACATTCCATCACTAGTGAACATTCCATCACTACTGAACATTCCATCACTAGTGAACATTCCATCACTACTGAACATTCCATCACTAGTGAACATTCCATCACTAGTGAACATTGCATCACTACTGAACATTCCATCACTAGTGAACATTCCATCACTAGTGAACATTCCATCACTAGTGAACATTCCATCACTAGTGAACATTCCATCACTAGTGAACATTGCATCACTAGTGAACATTCCATCACTAGTGAACATTCCATCACTAGTGAACATTCCATCACTAGTGAACATTGCATCACTAGTGAACATTCCATCACTAGTGAACATTCCATCACTACCATCAAGACTGATGGAGTGAAGAACACTCCAGACTGAGGGACTGATCACCTCAAACTGCTCCTCATCTTCCACTGTACTTCTCTGTACTGGACGGAAGAAGTCACTGGCTGGAGAAATGTTTCCACAACAAAGCTTCCCAAATATTACACAAGTGTCTCATTCTTCAACTTGTGGTTTTTCTAGATCATTTACATCAGTCGTCCCCAAAACCTTCTAGTAGGAAAGGGCCAATTGGAAAATCCAAATTTAAAGGAGGACCATATTTTGTAATTTTTGCAATTTTTATGAATAATGACAATAATATTTTGTAACTGTTGGCACTGTGCAGTGTCGAACCTACATAAAAGTGAATTCATAATTTCATGTGAGGGCCGTATCCATTTCATAGAAGGGCAACGCGAGGCTCTTGGGCCTTAGGTTGGGGATCCCCTGATCTACGTACGTCAAAAAAAGTTGACTCGACGAACCTTTAAATGCGAGAGACGGTTGGTGTGTAAGAGCGTAGTGATGAAGGAATGGTGAACACCATGACAGCGCACCAGCAGGTACAACTCCTGTAGTAGGTGAGCTTCACTCAGCAGGAAACACACCAGCTCACATGCCATGGGACTCATGATGAGCTCATTGTGTCCCAACCGCAAGTTCAACACCTGAAACAAGACCAAAACATTCGTGTTTTTTACCCCACTGATAGTTTCTCAGTAAAGTACCTTTACCACACTGATAGTTTCTCAGTAAAGTACCTTCACCCCACTGATAGTTTCTCAGTAAAGTACCTTTACCACACTGATAGTTTCTCAGTAAAGTACCTTTATCCCACTGATAGTTTCTCAGTAAAGTACCTTTATCCCACTGATAGTTTCTCAGTAAAGTACCTTAATCCCACTGATACCTCTTTAAGGGGGCTCCTTGACGAGGTAAAGAGGCTATCGGTCTATGGAATTGGACCTCTTGGTTTTCTTCCTCAGACCGAACCTAATTACCTCCTAATCTCCCCTCCCCTTTCCCATCTTCCCCATCCTCCCTTTTCCCTTTCCTCCTCCTCATCCATCCCTTATTCCCTTCCCATTTTTACCCTGTGAGCTTCTCTCCTCGGGCATTCTGGTTTCTAGGTAGGGGGAAGGGTACCGTGGTCCATCCCATTCCATTGAGGTTCTTGGTGGTGGTGTAGTTTACCGTGGAATCTGAATTGCCTGTGATGTCCCGATCCCTCTCCGGTCTCCCGGGGGGTGGCTTTGGGTATCTTTCGGGCGACAGGTGTATCTCTGGAGGCCACCTTTCGGATTCTGGGGGTGGTGGTCGAAGGAGGTATGCTTTGTGGCGGGTATCCGGCCGCCCTCTCTTTTGTCCACCGAGGTGGCTCAGTGGATGTGAGGTTGCTATCCCGGATTGCTGGTTTACTGGCATGAAAGGTAGGGTATGGCATGGGTTCCATGCAGCATCTGCACTACTTGCGGTGTTGAGGTCCTCTTGGGCACGGAGGGGGATTTACGCCCCTTTCATTCCTCCTAGGAGCTATTCCTCCATGTTCCCCCCCTTTTTTTATTCTTTTTTTTTTCTTAAAAACAAAAAAGAAAGAAGTAACCTAACCATGGCCGACCCAATCCATGTACCTACTACCCTCGGGCCCCTTCTTGATACCGCACCCAGTTCTGACCCTACCTCGTTAATGGACAACTCTTCGGACACCTCCAATAACCCTGTACCTCTTGCTGGTGCCAGTTCGTCACCTGCTTCAGGTACCGGGGTTCCGACCGGCCCTTTTGACACGTCTGACCTTCGCTCTTCTCTGACCTTGATTCCGGCTTCTCCCTCTATGGTGTGGCAATTTTCGGATTGCTCGCACGTCACACGTCAGACCACCTCCGGTCCCACATCCAAACAACGAAGATCCTTAAATGACGATTCGACACTTCCTTCTCATTCATCACAGAAACGACCAGCTCGTCACACACTCCCCTTAAGCACTTTGTTTCACACTACTCAATGGACAAAGTTTTTTACTCTAAGACCGACTACAACTACCTACCTTTCCGATTATAGTATTGGTAAAGCTCTCCTATGCCATGTAGGTCTATTCCTCTACCTTGCACGAAAGCCCAACTACCTACGGCGGCTTCTCGCTCTTTTTATCTAGACCACTTCCATTCTCATTCCCATGCCATTGCAGTGTACACCGATGGTTCAAATTCATCTGACAGCGTTGGATTCGCAGCAGTATTCCCGGACAGCATCGTACGAGGGCATCTATTACCCTCGGCTAGCATATTTACGGCTGAATTGTATGGCATTCTTGAGGCACTTATCCGTATTGCATCTATGCCTGTGTCACCATTTGTGGTCGTTTCAGACTCCCTTAGTGCATTACAGGCTATCCGTAAAATTGATACACCTCACCCCCTAGTTCTTCGTATCCAACTTTGGTTACGCTGTATCTCTAGCAAGCACAAAGATATTGTTTTTTGGAAA
This sequence comes from Cherax destructor, assembly GCA_009830355.1. Taxonomy (NCBI): domain Eukaryota; kingdom Metazoa; phylum Arthropoda; class Malacostraca; order Decapoda; family Parastacidae; genus Cherax; species Cherax destructor. The sequence continues at coordinate 47,903 of WNWK01008367.1, read as the reverse complement.
AATAAACACATAAGCAGTATAATGTGATCCTTTATTGACAACGTTTCGCCCACGCAGTGGGCTTTATTGAGTCACAAACAGATCTACCTGGATAAAAGAAACATGAGTATTTATAGGATTTAGTCAGGTGGAGAATGCTGCATGTGACAGTCTTCAAAGTAGGGTGATAGTTTAAAACCTTGGGTAACTTAAAGGACCTGCAGTGTCCCATTCTTGAGTTCTATGTGGGATAGCAATGAAGAAGTTTCTTGGCAATAGGTTCAGCTATGTTGTAGAAGCCGTTGTTCTGGTTGAAGTTGTTGGATATACAGATAAGTGATGATTCCAGGATTCTTTGATATTGAGTGTTGTCTTCTCTTTCGAAAATCAACTCTTTCAGCAAACTTTTGGACTTGCCATGGGATCGCCACTTAGTGCCGTCCTTGCGAACCTATAATATATGGAACATCTGGAAGCCGAGCGTTTTTCCACTATTATTCCCTCTTCTGTCACCTGGCTCCATTATATTGACGACATTCTCATCATTACTCCCAGACGCTTCAACGTTCAAGCTCTCCAACACAAGCTCAACCAGGTCGAGCGATCAATCCAGTTCACACTAGAAGAAGTCGACAACACCCTTCCATTCCTTGATTTTCTTCTCTGCAAAGCTGACCATGAACTTCGTTTTAAAGTCTATCAAAAACCTACCAACCAACACGATCTTCTCCACTTCTACTCTCACCACGACACCAAGACTAAACGTGGTGTAATTATAGGCTTTTTCCTGCATGCACTCAGAATCTGCAGCAGTGAGTTCCTTGAGGAAGAATGCTCCCTCATTGAGCAAGTTTTTTCTAAACTTCACTATCCTCATCACTTCATTAGAGACTGCAGACGACGGGCATTAAACATCTTCAACACACCCAGAGAAGACACTGCCGAGAAGAGATACATAGTCCTCCCCACCAACTCCATTGCCAAACACGTTTCCAACAATTTTTCCAATACGTACCTCATTCCAAGTATCTACCTCCACATCCACCACCATCAAGGACATTACCAGTAACAGACAGGACAAGCTTCAATCCACTGCAGGGGTATACACAATTCCTTGTAATGACTGCAGCAAATTATACGTCGGCGAAACATCTAGAGACCTCCAAACACGTATTTCAGAACACCAGTATGCAGGCAGATCTGACGACCCGAGAAATGCCTGTGTTCAACACCGAAATTCACACAACCATTTAATCAACTACAGAAACGCAAGACTCATCGCCAGAGAAGACAACACTCAATACCAAAGAATCCTGGAATCATCACTTATCTGTATATCAAACAACTTTAACCAGAACAACGGCTTCTACAACATAGCTGAACCTATTGCCAAAAAACTTCTTCATCGCTATCCCACATAGAACTCAAGCATGGGACACTACAGGTCCTATAAGTTACCCAAGGTTTTACACTATCACCCTACTTTGAAGACTGTCACATGTAGCATTCTCCACCTGACCCAGCATTCTCCACCTGACTAAATCCTATAAATACTCATGTTTCTTTTATCCAGGTAGATCTGTTTGTGACTCGATAAAGCCTACTGCGTGGGCGAAACGTTGTCAATAAAGGATCACATTATACTGCTTATGTGTTTATTTTTCCATTGTGTCGGTATTTTATACCATATATTTCCATATTGTTTTTTGTTGGGGCCCTGGTCATGTTGACGTACAGGGCAATGAACAGGCAGACACTGCTACACGGTCAGCAGAACATGACCTTCCAGTTTCATATAGAGGTGTTCCATTTATGGACTATTTTGTGGTCATTGCTACCCACCTTCGCACCCGTTGGCAACAACGCTGATCTGACCTGCTAAATAACAAACTTCATTCTGTTAAACCAAGTATAGGTTTCTGGCCTTCTTCTTGTCACCAATGTCGAGGTTGGAAGACTACACTCTCCCGTCTTCGCATCGGCCACACTCGTCTTACTCACGGGTATCTCATGGAGAGGCTCCCTGTCCCTCTGTGAGCATTGTCAGGTTCCAGTGTCTGCTCAACATACTCTGTTGGACTGCCCACTCTATCAACGAGCACGCAGAATTTACCTCCAATGGCGTCTTCGCTCTGCGGCCCTTTCTTTACCTTCCCTTCTTGCCGATGGGCCCTCGTTTAATCCTGACTCTCTCATTGACTTTTTGACAGCAACTGACTTACTACACAAATTCTGAGGTTTATGCCTCTAGCACTCCCCTTAGTCCCTTCTACCTCAATCTCTTGCTATACTCTATCCTTGCACTACCATGCTACACTCCATACCCTATTAATCATCCCTCTCCCTCTTACAATCCATTCTCCCTGCATCCTACTTTACCCTGCGGCACTGTATGACCCCTGTGGTTTAGCACTTCTTTTGATTATAATAATAATTATACACTAGGTTAGGTTCCTCACTACTGCTGTACAGGAGGGCCCCACTTATACAGCAGGTTAGGTTCCTCACTACTGCTGTACAGGAGGGCCCCACTTATACAACAGGTTAGGTTCCTCACTACTGCTGTACAGGAGGGCCCCACTTATACAGCAGGTTAGGTTCCTCACTACTGCTGTACAGGAGGGCCCCACTTATACAACAGGTTAGGTTCCTCACTACTGCTGTACAGGAGGGCCCCACTTATACAACAGGTTAGGTTCCTCACTACTGCTGTACAGGAGGGCCCCACTTATACAGAAGGTTAGGTTCCTCACTACTGCTGCACAGGAGGGCCCCACTTATACAGCAGGTTAGGTTCCTCACTACTTCTGTACAGGAGGGCCCCACTTATACAGGTTAGGTTCCTCACTACTGCTGTACAGGAGGGCCCCACTTATACAGCAGGTAGGGTTCCTCACTACTGCTGTATAGGAGGGCCCCACTTATACAGCAGGTTAGGTTCCTCACTACTGCTCTACAGGAGGGTCCCACTTATACAACAGTATAGGTTCCTCACTACTGCTCTACAGGAGAGCCCCACTTATAAAACAGTACAGGTTCCTCACTTCCGCTGTACAGGAGGGCCCCACTTATACAACAGGTTAGGTTCCTCACTACTGCTGTACAGGAGGGCCCCACTTATACAGAAGGTTACGTTCCTCATTACTGCTGTACAGGAGGGCACCACTTATACAGCAGGTGAGGTTCCTCACTACTGCTGTACAGGAGGGCCCCACTTATACAGCAGGTTAGGTTCCACACTACTGCTGTACAGGAGGGCCCCACTTATACAACAGGTTAGGTTCCTCACTACTGCTGTACAGGAGGGCCCCACTTATACAGCAGGTGAGGTTCCTCACTACTGTTGTACAGGAGGGCCCCACTTATACAGCAGGTTAGGTTCCTCACCACTGCTGTACAGGAGGGCCCCACTTATACAGAAGATTAGGTTCCTCACTATTGCTGTACAAGAGGGCCCCACTTATACAGCAGGTTAGGTTCCACACTACTGCTGTACAGGAGGGCCCCACTTATACAACAGATTAGGTTCCTCATTACTGCTGTACAGGAGGGCTCCACTTATACAGCAGGTTAGGTTCTTCATTACAGCTGTACAGGAGTGCCCCACTTACACAGCAGGATAGGTTCCTCACTACTGCTGTACAGGAGGGCCCCACTTATACAGAAGATTAGGTTCCTCACTACTGCTGTACAGGAGGGCCCCACTTATACAGCAGGTTAGGTTCCTCATTACTGCTGTACAGGAGGGCGCCACTTATACAGCAGGTGAGGTTCCTCACTACTGCTGTACAGGAGGGCCCCACTTATACAGCAGGTTAGGTTCCTCATTACTGCTGTACAGGAGGGCCCCACTTATACAGCAGGTTAGGTTCCACACTACTGCTGTACAGGAGGGCCCCAATTATACAGCAGGTTAGGTTTCTTACTACTGCTGTACAGGAGGGCCCCACTTATACAGCAGGTTAGGTCCCTCACTACTGCTGTACAGGAGTGCCCCACTTATACAACAGGTTAGGTTCCTCACTACTGCTGTACAGGAGGGCCCCACTTATACAGCAGGTTAGGTCCCTCACTACTGCTGTACAGGACTGCCCCACTTATACAACAGTATAGGTTCCTCACTACTGCTGTACAGGAGGGCCCCACTTATACAGCAGGTTAGGTTCCTCACTACTGCTGTACAGGAGGGCCCCACTTATACAGGTTAGGTTCCTCACTACTGCTGTACAGGAGGGCCCCACTTATACAGAAGGTTAGGTTCCTCACTACTGCTGTACAGGAGGGCCCCACTTATACAGGTTAGGTTCCTCACTACTGCTGTACAGTAGGGCCCCACTTATACAGGTTAGGTTCCTTACTACTGCTGTATAGGAGGGCCCCACTTATACAGGTTAGGTTCCTTACTACTGCTGTACAGGAGGGCCCCACTTATACAGCAGGTTAGGTTCCTCACTACTGCTGTAGAGAAGGGCCCCACTTATACAGCAGGTTAGGTTCCTCACTACTGCTGTAGAGGAGGGCCCCACTTATACAGCAGGTTAGGTTCCTCACTACTGCTGTACAGGAGGGCCCCACTTATACAGAAGATTTGGTTCCTCACTACTGCTGTACAGGAGGGGCCCACTTATACAGCAGGTTAGGTTCCTCAGTACTGCTGTACAGGAGGGCCCCACTTATACAACAATATAGGTTCCTCACTACTGCTGTACAGGAGGGCCCCACTTATACAGGTTAGGTTCATCACTACTGCTGTACAGGAGGGCCCCACTTATACAGAAGGTTAGGTTCCTCACTACTGCTATACAGGAGGGCTCCACTTATACAGCAGGTTAGGTTCCTCACTACTGCTGTACAGGATGGCCCCACTTATACAGGTTAGGTTCATCACTACTGCTGTACAGGAGGGCCCCACTTATACAGAAGGTTAGGTTCCTCACTACTGCTATACAGGAGGGCCCCACTTATACAGCAGGTTAGGTTCCTCACTACTGCTGTACAGGAGGGCCCCACTTATACAGCAGGTTAGGTTCCACACTACTGCTGTACAGGAGGGCCCCACTTATACAGAAGGTTAGGTTCCTCACTACTGCTGTACAGGAGGGCCCCACTTATACAACAGGTTAGGTTCCTCACTATTGCTGTACAGGAGTGCCCCACTTATACAACAGGTTAGGTTCCTCACTATTGCTGTACAGGAGTGCCCCACTTATACAGCAGGTTTGGTTCCACACTACTGCTGTACAGAAGGGCCCCACTTATACAGTAGGTTACATTCCACACTACTGCTGTAAAGTGAAAAAGCCTTTTTTTTCACTTTCAAACATGTAAAAGCCTGATAACATGTTTACACCAAGTCCTAAATGATATAAACTGGGAAGATAGTTTAAGCACCACAGATCCCAACTTATGTCTAGAAGAGATTAACTCTGTGACACTGGAGGTATGCTCAAGGTATATTCCTTTACGAAAACAGAGATGTATACTAGAAAGAGAAAGGCGAAGGCAAAGAATAACAGAGTGGCTAAAAGAGGCCAATATATCTGCAATACGTAGGGAGACGCTGGTCAGAGAAATAGCAAACATTGAACTAAAGCTAAAGGAATCTTAAAGGAGTCAAGAAACGCAGGAAGAACTAAAAGCCATAAATGAAATCGAAGGAAACCCAAAGTATTTCTTTTCTTATGCCAAATCAAAGTCGAGAACAACATCCAGTATTGGGCCCCTACTTAAACGAGATGGGTCCTACACAGATAACAGCAAGGAAATGAGTAAGCTATTCAAGTCCCAATATGATTCAGTTTTTAGCGAGCCGCTAACCAGACTGCGTCGAAGACCTAAATGAATTTTTTATGACAGTGCCACAGAATTTGGTAGATGCAAACCTATCTGACATTATCCTAATACCAAATGACTTCGAAAAGGCAATAAATAACATGCCCATGCACTCTGCCCCAGGCCCAGACTCATGGAACTCCGTGTTCATCAGGAATTGCAAGAAGCCATTATCACGTGTCCTTAACATCCTATATAGAGTTAGCATTGACACAGAGATCATCCCATAGCTGCTAAAAACAACAGACAAAGCCCCACTCCACAAAGGGGGCAGTAAAGCAATAGCAAAGAACTACAGACCGATAGCGCTAACGTCCCATATCATAAAAAATCTTTGAAAGGGTTCTAAGAAGCAAGATTGCCACCCATCTAGATACCCATCAGTTACACAACCCAGGGTAGCATGGGTTTAGAGTAGGTCGCTCCTGTCTGTTCCAGCTACTGGACCACTATGACAAGGTCCTGGATGCTCTAGAAAACAAATGAAATACAGATGTAATAGTATACACAGACTTTGCAAAAGCCTTTGACAAGTGTGACCATGGTGTAATAGCACACAAAATATGTTATAAAGGAATAACAGGAAAAGTTGGTACTAGATGGATCTATAATTTCCTAACAAATAGAAAAGAAAAAGTAGTAGTAAACAGAGTAAAGTCTGAGGCGGCTACGGTGAAAAGCTCTGTTCCACAAAGCACAGTACTCGCTCCCATCTTGTTCCTCATCCTCATATCTAACATAGACAGGGATATTAGCCACAGCGCCATGTCTTCTTTTGCAGATAACACCCAAATTTGCATGACAGTGTCCTCCACTGAAGACACCAGAAGACTCCAGACGGACACCAACCAAATCTTTAAATGGGCCGCAGAAAACAATATGAAATTCAATGATGAGAAATTTCAATTACTTCGATATGGAAAACATAAGGAAATTAAAACTACATCAGAGTATAAAACAAACTCCAACCACACAATAGAGCGAAAAACTAATGTAAAAGACCTGGGAGTGATCATGTCAGAAGATCTCACCTTCAAAGACCATAACATTGTATCAATCGCATCTGCTAGAAAAATCTAGGGATGCCAAGCCCATGATGACATTCTTCAGGTTGCTTGTTCTATCTAGGTTGGAAAATTGCTGCACACTAATGGCACCTTTCAAGGCAGGTGAAATTGCTGACCTAGAAAATGTACAGAGAACCTTCATGGCACACATAACTCTGATAAAACACCTCAATTACTGGGAATGCTTGAAGTTCCTAAACCTGTACTCCCTAGAATGCAGGTAGGAGAGCTACATGATCATATACACTTGGAAAATCCTAAAGGGATTAGTACCAAACTTGCACACGAAAATCACTCCCTATGAAAGCAATAGACTCGGCAGATGATGCAACATCTGGCTGTCTTCAAGCAGCCACTGGACAAGCACCTAAAGTCTGTACCTGACCAGCAGGGCTGTGGTTCGTACGTCGGTTTGCGTGCGACCAACAGTAACAGCCTGGTTGATCAGGCCCTGATCCACCATTAGGCCTGGTCACAGACTGGGCCACGGGAGCATTGACCCCCAGAACCCTCTCCAGGTATACTTCAGGTATCATATATTAAGTGAGCAATAGTGCTAGCTGTTCCTTAAAGTAATATACAATAGTATTAATACATCAATGTAGAAAGGCTAAACTCTTCTGTTGTTGCAACACCTGGAGAATGGGAGGTAAACTGGTTTGATCAGAGGAAGGAGATAGTGGCAATTTCTTGGATCAAGAGCCCCTCAACACCATCAAGGCACCACCTGCAAAGGGACTTTATAACAAAGGCTATCTCTCTTTTTCACAAATACAGTACATATATAAACCACAATGTTATTCGTGGCATCTTCTGTGAATATCAACTACAGCCGGACACACCTTCTTACAATTCTTACATTTATAACTCTCTCTCTCTCACTCTTCTTTATATTTCTTATCAGTCATCAAAATGCACAAAATTGAAGAATTAAATCCTAAATATTATTTTATTTAATATAAAATTTCGAAAGCAATATAGTTCAGTTTTAAAGCAAAACAGAAGACTTTCTTACCTCCAATTTTTGTAGCTTGCTGACACATGATGCCAGACATCTATCTGCAACAGCTACGTTGGCATGAAGGAACAACTTTTTCAAGTTAAAACAGTGTTCAGCTATAATCTGCACGTGGTTAGAATGTAGACGGTTACAGAATATTGTGAGGGAGGCCAAATGAGAGCCATGGCTCTTAAAGTAACTTATTGTTGAGCTTTCTATGGGGTGATGCAATCCACTGTAAAACCGAAGTTCCAAATGTTTAAGTTTTTGCAATTTTCTCAACTTTCCCACATCTTTGTCACACACACGGACTTTTAAATTTTCTATATCGGGACACGCTTCACATATGAAGTCCACTATTTCCCCGTCACACTTTTGTACTCTGGACATGGTATTATCAACATGAGTCAGCTTCAAGCTGTACTCATACAAAGTTCGTCGGCGGGTTTTACGGCCAAACTTTTTAGGCTGTGATTTCAGTATCTGAAGCGATGTGCCAAGCTCTTTGTATCCTACAAGTTGCAAATTTGGGAAGCAATGAATGAGCATTGCCACATCTTCTGCGTCAATGCTGCAATCCTGTATGAAAAGTTCTTCTAGATTGATACAGCCTGCTTGATGCTCTGTAGGATAGAGGTGAAGCAGTCCCTCACCATTTACACGGTTGTTATTGTTGAGGTTGAGACGTTTGAGGTTAGGGCAGGAGCGCCCCAGGATCCGCAGCATTTCCGAGGAGCACGAGGGAAGTGTGATCTTGTAGTAATGTGTGGACAAGTTTAACTGTGTTAACTGTGTCATAGAAGGCAACAGATTCATCAGTGTTAACTCCACTTTATCCAGTGTCTCTAACTCTACAGAGCCAATATAACTTAGATCTGCCAGCTGCAAATCTGTTATTCTGGGAAAAAAAAAAAAACATAAATACCTTGCTTCTCTATGGGAAAGTGGAAAAAAATTCTTCCTCCATAAGCCATGAGTGTCGTAAGAGGTGACTAAAATGCCGGAAGCAAGGGGCTAGTAACCCCTTCTCCTGTATAAATTACTAAATTTAAAAAAGAAAAACTCTTGTTTGTCTTTTTAGGTCACCCTGCCTTGGTGGGATATGGCTGGTTTGTTGAAAAAAAAAATACAGTGGTACCTCGGTATATGTCCTTAATCCGTTCCAGCACCTTGGACTTATACCAAACAGGACGTATACCAAACAAATTTTCCCATAAAAAATATAGGAAAAACGATTAATCCATTCCCATGAAAAAAAATCCTATTGTTACTGGCATATTATACATTGATGGGGTTGTATAAAATAATTTAAATACTGCTTAATACTAAAATATGTAACTTAAACACTGCTTAATACTAAAATACATACAGTGGACCCCCGGAGTTCGTCATTAATTCGTTCCAGAATGCTGCTCAAGTGCCGTTACCGAACAAATTTGTTCCCATAAGGAATAATGTAAATTAGATTAGTCCTTTCAGACTCCCAAAAATACACTTACAAAAGCACTTACAAAAATACACTTATATAATTGTTCAAGTTTGGAGCAGTACAAACTCTGGGGGTCCACTGTACATAAATACAAAAGAATTAGATGAAATAAATGCAAGTTTAACCTCACTTTACTTTGCTGAAAAGAGTCGAGTGCCTACTAGGATAGTGCTGAGAAGGGAGGAGGAGGAAATGTTATTGTTTGGAAGGAGAGTCCCCCTCTCTTTTCTGTCTCTTTTTTTCTATTTGAACCTGGTTGAAGCTCACCAGGTTTGACTTTTACTAAAAATCTGTCCAAAGAACTTTGCTTCTGCTTTCTCCTCAGGATGTTTCAGAAATGTGACATTGTCTGGTCATTCCAGACAATGCTATTACAGATTGTTTGGGCTTTGTTGGGGTGGTACTTCTCTGCAAAGTTTTTGACTTCCATCCATTTGGCAAAGATTTCATGGATTAATGAAGTAAGGGCTTCCTCTATCTCCTCTTCCGAGCCTGAAGAGAGTGCATCCATCTTAGTCTTGTGCTCCTCCTTCTCAAGTTCCTGCAGCTCCTCAGTGGTCAGCTCCTCCCTTTGCCCCTCCACATCACCATCACTCACATCCAGACCCATGGACCTGCCCAGAGACAATATCCTCCACTATAGACACAGCCTCAAAGTCCCTTTCAGCTGCTGCTTCTGCCCACAAATTCCTCCAAGCAGAGTTCACTGTTCTGTATGAAACTTCCTGCCAGGCTTTGTCAATGAGAGTTATGCAATGGGCGATAGTAAAGTGATCTTTCCAAAACTCTCTTAGGGTTAACTCTGTGTCAGATCACTTCAAAGCACCTCTGGAATAGTGCTTTAATGTAAACAAGGGTAGCGTGCAGTGTCGTGACTCATTCTGACCCATACAAGTTCTAGCACGTGAATCATATTCCAAACAAAGGTCGTATATCAGCAAAGATTTTCACGTCCAAACAGGACGTATACCAAGTTGGACTTATTCCAAAGTGGACGTATACCGAGGTACCACTGTACCTTGCTAAATTATACTTGTGGAAAGAGTTAAGCCTGCATCAGGATTATTCAGCGGTGCACAGCAGAGGTGAAAAAGACAGTGGTAGGGAAGTAGTGTTTTTTTTTTTTTTAAACAAACCATTTGTCTCCCACCAAGGTAGGGTGACCAAAAAAAGAAGAAACACTTTCACCATTACTCACTCCATCATTTTCTTGCCAGAGGTGCACCAATACTACAGTTCAAAATTGTAAATATCGTGCCCTCTTTCCCCTTCAGTGTATGCACTGTACTTCCCACTTCCAGGACTCAAGTCTGGATAACTGGAGGTGACAAGGCAAAACACAGAATGAGAGAACATGACAAGCACAGCCCTACTCCTATAGTGTGAAATATATATAAATATTATGTTAAATTTGCTGAAAGCAGAAGTTTGTGGTTATAGGAAAGTGGGTGCGGGAGGGAAGAGGAGCGAGTGGTGGAATGATGATGTAAAGAGAGAGTAGTAAGGGAGAAAAAGTTAGCATATGAGAGGTTTTTACAAAGTAGAAGTGATGCAAGGAGGGAGGAGTATATGGAGAGAAAAAGAGAGGTTAAGAAAGTGGTGAAGCAATGTAAAAAGAGAGCAAATGAGAGGGTTGGTGAGATGTTATCAACAAATTTTGTTGAAAATAAGAAAAAGTTTTGGAGTGAGATTAATAAGTTGAGAAAGCCTAGGGAAAGAATGGATTAGTCAGTTAAAAATAGGAAAGGAGAGTTATTAAATGGAGAGTTAGAGGTATCGGGAAGATGGAGGGAATATTTTGAGGAATTTTTAAATGTTGATGAAGATAGGGAAGCTGTGATTTCATGTATAGGGCAAGGAGGAATAACACCTTATAGGAGTGAGGAAGAACCAGTTGTGAGTGTGGGGGAAGTTCGTGAGGGCTTCAAATGTTGCAGCAAGGTGGAGGCTGGAGGCAGTGACGATGTCATGTCTGAGGGCTGTGTAGTGCGAATATTGTTAAGAAAATTCAGAGCTTAGATATTAATGGATAGAGTGAAATTATGAGGTTGAGGAGGGAGAGTTGAGGTGGTTTATGCACTTAGAGTCTTAGAGGATGAACAGAACAGGAGGATGAAAAAAATATGCATTAAGCTGGGATGTAGGAAAGGAGAGGTAGGGGGCATCCTGGGAAGGATTGGAAAGAGGGGGGTAAAAGAGGTTTAGTGTACTTTAGGCTTAAGCATCCAGCAGGATTTTGTGGGCTCATTAGATAGGAGTGAGTGGAGACAAGTGACCTGACATGCTGTTGGAGTGTGAACAAGGTAACAGTCAGGAAAACTGGCTAACCGGACATGAGTCCTGGAGGTGGATGTACAGTGCCTGCACTCTGAAGGACAGGCAGGGATGCTACAGTTCAGAAAGTCATCTAAACTGTGATGTCAGCACACTCCTGGCAAGAGAGCTATTAAATAATTGATGGTGAATGTGTTTCCTTTTAGAAGTCACTCTACCTCAGAGGAAGACATCAAATGTTAGAAAGAAAATTCATGCTGAAGAGGAACAATTTCTTAGAAGCAAAAGTCTTCCATCAGCATAAAGTTGTTTCCTTTGAAGAGTCACTATAACAGTGACCCCCGGAGTTCGTACACTTCCCAACCCGAACAATTATGTAAGTGTATTTTTGTAAATGCTTTTTTAAGTGTATTTTTGGAGGTCTGAAACAGACTAATCTAATTTACATTTATCCTTATGGGAACAAATTCGTTCAGTAACGGCACTCGAACAGCATTCTGGAACGAAATATGCCCGATAACCGGGGGTCCACTGTATATTATGAACTACATCTATATGGTGTCCTGTAGCTGGGTTGGTAGTGACTCAGCTCACACAGTGAGGTCAGTGGTTCGATTCCCGGTACGGGTGAAAACATCGGTCGTGTTTCCTGCTGTCCCTGTTCACCTAGCAGTAAAATAAGTACCTGGGTGTTACCCAACTGGTTTGGGTCACATCCTGGGGACAAAATTAACCTAATTTGCCCAAAATGCTCTATATAACCAGGGGCTTTCTATACAGAGGGTCAATGATGTCAGTTATGGTTGGTATAAGTTGTATCATGTACGTACTTGTAGAAATAAAGATTATTATTATTATTATAGTAATATGGAATATATTTTAGGTTTATTATTACTTACTACTGATTATACACACTACAATAATAATTACTGACTAATGGATTATTATACACACTCCTATACAATAAATATATTTATACACACTTGAAAAAAAAATGAAAATGTTTATTTCCTTGCAAAGCTTACAATTTGTGGTTTACATATTATAAAATATTAATTACAAAGAAGGCCACTAGCATGCCTAGGCATTTTGGGCAGACTAATACTAATTCTTACTCTATACTGACACAGGTTATGGAGCATACTGATATAAAAATTAGGTAACTGCAGCAATTAATTAGATTTACAATAGTGAGGTAGTACAAAACATATAACAATATACAGTGGTCCCCAGCCTAACGAGCACCCCGGAAATCGTACAATTATGTAAGTATAATATTGTAAGTGCTTGTGGAAGTGTATTTTTGGGGGTCTGAAATAGACTAACCTACGTGACATTATTTCTTAAGGAAGTAAATTCGTTCGGTAATGGCACTTGAGCAGGCTTCTGGAATGAATTTTGCTCGTTAGGCGGGGGAACACTGTATGTAACAATTAGTAAATTTAGTAATGGAAATGGTTTTGTCTTGGTATGATACACAGTTTCAATTAAAACTCCTATATTGGGAGAGTATCTCAGACAAACTTAGGACTAACTTAAGATTTATTAGGCTATAGCTATACAGTGGTACCTCGACATATGAGCAGCTCCCAACCCAAATAATTATGGAAGTGTATTATTGTAAGTGCATTTGTAAGTGTATTTTTGGGGGTCTAGAACAGATTAATCTAATTTACATTATTCCTTATGGGAACAAATTCGTTCGGTATCAGCACTCGAACAGTATTCTGAAAGGAATTAAGCACGTAACTCGAGGTACCACTGTATTAGGAATTTTATGTTTACAGTCATTTGGGTGAGTGTAAGTGTAGATTATGGGGAATTACAGATAACGAGAGTAAGTCTATTGTGTTTTGGCTGTGTTCATGATACAAAAAGAGTAAAGGTGGTTTTCACATGGTTAGCTGATAATGTGATGTGTTAGGGAGATAAGTTGTTTTTTAACAGTAGCTTTGAAAATGGTGGTTGAGTCTGCAGTTCTAGAGTTTTCAGGCAGGGAGTTCCAGATTTTAGGCCCTTTTATGTAAATACATCGAATTTTTGAAGAGATTTAGCCGGACACGAGGAATGTCATATAGATTTTTGTCTGGTGTTGTGTCTATGGGTCCTGTTGCAACTATCAAGAAAATGTTTTAGTTCAGAGTTAATATTAGATTCTATGGTTCTGTAAATATAGATTGCACAGTAGCAAGTGTGGATTTGCTGAACAGTGAGTAAGTTTAGATCTTTGAAGAGTGGGGGAGGGGGAAGTGTTCTCTAGTATGTATTGGATTGCATGATAATTCTTACTGCAGCTTTCTGTTGGGTTATTATTGGCTTTAGGTGGGTTGCTGCTGTTGATTCCCAGGCACAGATAGCATAGGTGAGGTAGGGATAAATGAGTGACAAATGTAGTGTGAGTAGGGCTGATTGTGGTACGTAGTAGTGTATCTTTGAGAGGATCCCAACAGTTTTAGATATTTTTTTTCTATGTGTTGGATATGGGTGTTGAATTTCAGGTTGCTGTCAAGGTGCAGACCCAGGAATTTGCCCTCATTATGTTTAGCAATAAGAATGTTGTCAATTGTAATGTTCAGCTGGGCACCACCTGTTCTGCTCCCAAACATAATGTAGAAGATTTTGTCAATATTAAGTGTAAGTTTATTGGCAGTCATCCAGGTCGATATTTTTACTAGCTCTTCATCAACAACAGTGTTGAGTGAGGCAAGATTATGGTGGGAGATGACATAAGTCGTGTCGTCAGCAAAGAGAATAGGTTTAAGATGTTGAGATACATTAGGAAGATCATTGATGTATATGAGGAAGAGCAGGAGATCAAGGACACTTCCCTGTGGTACTCCAGTATCCAGTGGTCTTGTTGATGAGGTGTGTCCTTAGTTAACTTAATGAAGTATAGTAACTTACTGAGGGTGAAGACGTAACTTACTGAGGATGAAGGAGAATGTTAAGAAGAGAAGAGACCACAGAGTGCGAGGCCTGAGCTGAGTGGTGGGTAGCAAGTCGTCGCAACACAGAGTTCAACACGTCCTGCATTAGCAGTGGTGGAATGTACCGGTTCAGCAACCCGCGTGTTATGACTTCCTACAAAGCAACCAATGAATAAGCCTCAAAACAATTAATGATTTATTATACAACAATACAAAAACTAGTTTTATACATTATAAACTATCCAGTAAGACTTGCGTATTTACTACTACTGGTATTATTATTATTACATATAATAAAACATGAAGCGGTAAAACTACCAATGATAATACTATTGTTCTTTAGCCTTATAAAACATTCTACTGTATGAACTGCATTTTTGAAGTCTCGACCAAATTGTAACTCTTCCAAATTCTAAATTACGTGTGATATTATGAGTTGTCTAGTCTAGAAATAAATATTATTATAACAGCAAAGATTACAGTCACTGATTCATCACTGAAATGAACAATAAAAAAGTTTCTGTATGAGACCGCTGCACACACACACACATACACACCTGCAGAGGATGTGGAAAAGAGAGAGTCTGTGCTAGGACCATCTTACTGGTTGAGTTGAAACAAGACCACAGCAACTCTCGTGGTTGACGCCGTGGAGGCATTGTCTTCCCTGCAACAGTCAACTAACCTCAATGATAATGTAACCATACTACATACATACATATACCTATATAGTGTATACAGTAGGACCCCCCCATATCAGTGGAGGATACATTCCAAGTACCTGCTGCAGATACCAGAACCATGGATAGTAGCGAACCTATATATGTATGTATTATAAGTCCTATACATACATACCTATTACAGTCTCTCCTCACTTAATGATGGAATTCCATTCCTAAGAGTAGGTCGATAAACGAATTAGTCATTAAGCGAGGAGCATACTATACTGGTAGTGGGTTTGTGTCAACCATCTTTAGATATTGTTTTAATGTCACCTTTGCACCATTTATAACATTTTTAGTATATTTTTAAATGTTTATACAGTAGTGTACTGTATATTGTAATAAACAGAATAGAAAAAATCAGCTCTAATATACATTACATGTACTTAGGTATGCATACTGGCCAGAGAGCTCGTCGTAAGTCCGAGCGGTCATTAAATGAGTACGTCGTTGAGGAGAGACTGTATGTATAAAGTTTAACTGATAAATTTCTTTTTCATTGATGGGAAGCACTTAATGGCTTCTCTTAGGCTTTGAAGAACTTCCAACATCATTACTTTTGCACTTTGAGGCCATTGTTAAGCAAAATTAAGGGCTATTTTCAGGCCACGGAAAACCGTGGATAACTGAAACCAAGTACAGTGGACCCCCGAGTTTCTTAAAATCTTCACTCCTGAAGTCTGCTCAAGTGCCATTACCGAACGAATTTACTCCCTTAAGTAAAAATTTCACGTAGGTTAGTCTATTTCAGACCCCCAAAAATACACTTCCACAAGAACTTACAAAATTATACTTACATAATTGCACGATTTCCGGGGTATTCGTTAACCGAGGGTCCACTGTATACTGGACCTGCTGATACGGGGATCCTATTTTTATTATTTTTTTATTAACACATCGGCCGATTCTCACCAAGGCAGGGTGGCCCGAAAAAGAAAAACTTTCATCATCATTCACTCCATCACTGTCTTGCCAGAGGGGTGCTTTACACTACAGTTATAAAACTGTAACATTAACACCCCTCCTATTCTATATACAAGTTAACACTTTCACCATCACTCAGTCCATCACTGTCTTGCCAGACAATAAAAATAATTTATTTCAGCATGATACAGTGGTTGTATAAAAGAGAATGACATTAGGTGCACATGCTGAAAGCCCATGTACGTATATGCAGAGCATTTCGAGCTAACTTAAGACTAACTTAAGATTAAGAGGGCAATAACAATAAGATGTAAATTTACGAGTTTACAATGAATAGAAGATAGTACATAATTGAATATTCTATTAGTTCATTCTATATGGCTTTAATAAATGTAATGGAGAAAATTACAGGTTTGTAAGGGTTACAGATAGTGAGAGTAAGTACAGTGGTCCCTCGACTATCGGTCATAATCCGTTCCAGGAGCTAGATCTTAACTCAAAAATTTAGAAACTCGAAACCTTATTTCCCATAAGAAATAATGTAAATACAATTAATCCATTCCACCCAAATTATTATTATTATAATCAAAAGAAGCGCTAAACCACAAGGGTTATACAGCCGTTCCACCCAAAAATATTCACCAAAAATTCATTTAAAAAAAAAAAATACTATAGTTTTACATACACAAAACAATTATAAACTAATAAATTTATAATTAAACATTTAAAATAACATTTACTTACCTTTATTGAAGAGAGTTGCTGGCATCTGGAAGATAGGGAGGAGGACAGGTTGAGGGGTTAGTGTTTGGAAGGGGAATCCCCCTCAAGGACTTCAGGTAACAAGTCCCTCTCTGGAGTTACTTCCCTTCTTTTTCTTTTAATGCCACTAGGACCAGCTTGAGAGTCACTGGACCCCTGTTTCTGGCGACTCTTTAACCCTTAAACTGTCCAAACGTAGATATACGTTTGTACGCGTACTGCTCCGAACGTAGATCAACGTTTTATTTTTCATTCCTTCAAATTTAGTGCAATTGGCCTGAGTCGCCTAGACATGAGAGAATGGGTCTGCGCCCTCAGTGTGCGCAGTATTAAAAAAATCTGGGACCACTTAGTACCTTGTGGGAGCACTAGTTCAATTGAGTGCCAGCTGGAGCAAATAATGTGGCAAACACCATGGATTCACTGATGTCATGTCGCATTAACACTCCCCTTATAAGAGGAAAGTAAAAATAGGTTCGATAAATACATGAGTGGCTGTGGGTGGGTGTGAGTTGGACCTGACTAGCTTGTGGTCTGATGCTGTGCTCCTTCCTTCAGAGGATGTGACCTGACTAGGTGGGTCATTGGTCTAAGCTGGGGGGTGACATGGACTTGCCTTGCATGGGCCAGTAGGCCTTCAGCAGTGTTCCTTCTTTTTTACGTTCTTATATATTCGGCAGGCTGGCTTTGGCTGTCTCTGGCTGTCTCTGTGTCTATATCTGTCTATATCTCTGTCTATATCTGTCTATATCTGTCTATATCTGTCTATATCTCTGTCTATATCTGTCTATATCTATCTGTCCTATATCTCTGTATCTGTCTATATCTGTCTATCTATATATATCTGTAATATCTCTCTCACATGTACACATAAGTACAGTTATTATACATAGTGTAAATTACCTAGGATAACCCAAAAATTCCAGGCAAAGTCCTATACAATGCTTGTAGATATAAGACATAATACGCATGACTGGCAAGTAATACGCATTGTCACATTGTCACTTCTGCATCGCGTATAATACCTGTTGGCTTACGAGCCGCACTCAGACTGAGACAAGCAGACGGAAAGACACACACACACACAGGCAGACGGAAAGATACACACACAGGCAGACGGAAAGACAGATAAGCAGAGCTAGACAGACAGACAGATAGACAGTGGAAACAAGGAGAGGGTTCCCTGCTCCCATTCATCAATGTCATTGGGCTGTCAGTGTTATCTGACACTTGTCATAACACCATTCTTCAAGGAGTTTCATATACTCCAGGCACACACAGGCAGACAGAAAGACAGATAAGCAGAGCTAGACAGAGACACAGACAGATAGACAGATGGACAGATAGATAGACAGATACAGTGAAAACAAAGCGAGGGTTCCCTGCGCACATTCATTCATCAATGTCATTGGGCTGTCAGTGTTATCTGACACTTGTCATAACACCATTAGTCAAGGAGTTTCATATTATACTCCAGGCACACATAGGCAGGCAAACAAAGACAGATAAGCCGAGCTAGACAGATAGATAGAAACATAGATAGACAGATAGACAGATAGATAGACAGATAGATAGAGAAACAGATAGACAGATAGATAGACAAACAGATAGATAGACAGACAGACAGATAGACATATAGATAGATAGACAGATAGATAGATAGACAGATAGATAGATAGACAGATACAGACAGTGAAAACAAAGCAAGGGTTCCTTGCACACATTCATTCATCAATGTCACTGTCTTATCAGTAGTTATCTGACAATTGTCATAACACCATTCTTCAAGGAGTTTCATATATACTCCAGGATGTCTAAAACATTGCTGGGACCTATAAATACTTTGTATATATTTATAGACAATAGTAAATGACCAAGGCAGGTGAAATTGTTCACCTGTTGGTGTCATTGTGACTATTTGAGTACTATTTCAGTACCTAATATTAGTGTTAGAACAAAGATTGGCTATGAAATCACAAGAACTATTATAAATTGTAATTACCAGAACATAAAAATTGTATAAAATAAAATAAAAACTAGAAAAAAAAGTATATCGGCATTACTTCTGCAAGCGGCAGGACTTGTTGTTGCCGTCAGGTGAGCATCCAGCACCAACTTGTCGGGCTTATATCTCGGTAAGTACTGGCCCTAAAAATTTTTTTTTTAGCCTATCCTGTTTATAAAAATGCGCTCTTCATTTTTAAAAAAACAATTTTTTTTTTTCAAAATATTCGGAGCAGTGCGCGAGTGAACGTAGATCTACGTGTGGACAGTTTAAGGGTTAACAGTGTCCTGAAGTGGGGCAAGATTCTGTCACTGAACATGTTGCAGATGTGGCTTGCTTCAGCTTGCTCAGGGTGGTGTTTTTCAACGAATGTCTGAACCTTAGTCCACATAGAACAAATTTCCTTAACCCTTTGACTGTTTTGGTCGTATATATACGTCTTACGAGCCACTGTTTCGGACGTATCAATACGCCTAAATTCTAGCGGCTTCAAATCAAACGGGAGAAAGCTGGTAGGCCCACAAATGAGAGAATGGGTCTGTCTGGTCAGTGTGCGCAGTATAAAAAAAAATCCTGCAGCACGCAGTACATAATGAGAGAAAAAAAGCTCCGACCATTTTTTTGGATTAAAACGCCGACTTTGAGGTGTATTTTCATATAGTATTTATGGTTGTATTCTCTTTTTTATGGTCGCATTTGATAGAATGGACAACATACTACAGAAATATAGATGATTTTGATTAGTTTTATGAAGAAACGACCTTGAAATTGAGCTCAAAGTAGGAGAAATGTTCGATTTTTGCAAATGTTCAGGAGTAAACAAATCACGCCATGCGTCCAATACACATCAATTGGTGAGTCTAATATTCTTTCACAAGTTCACTGATATTATTTATACTATTTTTACAATAATGCAATAGTCTGCATAACGGTAAATCTTCTATTTTTTATGTGAATAAAAAATCAAAATAGAAAGCAAAAGTAATATAAGAGGGGCCTAAAGATGTGACTAATGAACAGATAACATCTTATTTTAGTGCCAGGAATGTCTGCATTGTTTATTCTCGACCCTATTTTGAAATTGACAACTTTTTATTTTGCATGAAATTGGCCAAATTGCCAATTTCTGATCACTTTATTGGGTAGTTGAAATCGATAAATTGGTGGTTTCTTGTGCTCAATCGATAGAACAAATGGAGTTCTAAAGAAATATCTATGACTTTCGTCAACTGGAACAATGGAATTTACCGAAAATAGGGCTCAAAGTCGGCGAAATTGCCGATGTGTATATATTGCTGAGATCACTAACTTCGCGAGAGCGTAATTCCGTGAGTTTTCAATCAAATTTCAAACTTTTGGTGTCTTTACCATCTGGAAACGATTCTCTATCATTTCATAAGAAAAAATAATTTATTTATTTTTTTTAAATTTTGCGACAACAGGAGAGCACTCAGGATTGAGGGTTGCGACAGTCAAAGGGTTAATCTCTGAAGAAGGCACCTCCAGTCTATCTTCCTCCTCCTGTGAATCAATTTCCTTAAATGTCATCTGTTGCTGTTCCTGATGAAGCTCTTTCAGCTCTTCAGTGGTTAGGTCTACCCTGTGCTCCTCCACCAACTCTTCCACATCCTCACCACTCACCTCCAACCCCAGGGACTTGCCAAATTCCACAATAGAGTCCACAACAGGCACAGGGTTGTCAGAGTCAGCCTCAAATCCTTCAAAATCCCTCTGTTGGACACAACCTGACCACAATGGTCTCTAAGCAGAGTTCAAAGTCCTGGAAGTCACTCCCTCCCAAGTGATCTTTCCAGAACTCTCTTAGGGTCAACTGAGTGTCCGAGGTCACTTGAAAGCACTTTTCAAACACTGCTTTGGTGTACAGATTTTTGAAGTTAGGTGCAGAATTAGGAATTTTCCCTCATTATTTTTTTATTTATTTTATTAACACATCGGCCGATTCCCACCAAGGCAGGGTGGCCCGAAAAAGAAAAACTTTCATCATCATTCACTCCATCACTGTCTTGCCAGAGGGGTGCTTTACACTACAGTTATAAAACTGCAACATTAACACCCCTCCTTCAGAGTGCAGACACTGTACTTCCCATCTCCAGGACTCAAGTCCGGCCTGCCGGTTTCCCTGAATCCCTTCATAAATGTTACTTTGCTCACACTCCAACAGCACGTCAAGTATTAAAAACCATTTGTCTCCATTCACTCCTATCAAATACGCTCACACATGCTTGCTGGAAGTCCAAGCCCCTCGCACACAAAACTTCCTTTACCCCCTCCCTCCAACCTTTCCTAGGCCGACCCCTACCCCGCCTTCCCTCCACTACAGATTTATACACTCTCAAAGTTATTCTGTCTCGTTCCATTCTCTCTACATGTCCAAACCACCTCAACAACCCCTCCTCAGCTCTCTGGATAATAGTTTTGGTAATCCCGCACCTCCTCCTAATTTCCAAACTCCAAATTCTCTGCATTATATTCACACCACACATTGACCTCAGACATGACATCTCCACTGCCTCCAGCCTTCTCCTCGTTGCAACATTCATCACCCATGCTTCACACCCATATAAGAGTGTTGGTATAACTATACTCTCATACATTCCCTTCTTTACTTCCATGGACAAAGTTCTTTGTCTCCACAGACTCCGAAGTGCTCCACTCACCCTTTTTCCCTCATCAATTCTATGATTCACCTCATCCTTCATAGACCCATCTGCTGACATGTCCACTCCCAAATATCTGAATACATTCACCTCCTCCATACTCTCTCCCTCCAATCTGATATCCAATCTTTCATCACCTAATCTTTTTGTTATCCTCATCACCTTACTCTTTCCTATATTCACTTTCAATTTTCTTCTTTTACACACCCTACCAAATTCATCCACCAACCTCTGCAACTTCTCTTCAGAATCTCCCAAAAGCACAGTGTCATCAGCAAAAAGCAACTGTGACAACTCCCACTTTGTATTTAATTCTTTATCTTTTAACCCCACACCTCTTACCAAGACCCTCGCATTCACTTCTCTTACAACCCCATCTATAAATATATTGAACAACCACGGTGACATCACACATCCTTGTCTAAGGCCCACTTTTACTGGGAAATAGTCCCCTTCCCTCCTACACACTCTAACTTGAGCCTCACTATCCTCATAAAAACTCTTCACTGCTTTCAGTAACCTACCTCCTATTCCATACACCTGCAACATCTGCCACATTGCCCCACTATCCACCCTATCATATGCCTTTTCCAAATACTTAAATGCCACAAAAACCTCTTTACCCTTATCCAAATACTGTTCACCTATATGTTTCACTGTAAACACTTGGTCTACACACCCCCTACCTTTCCTAAAGCCCCCTTGTTCATCTGCTATCCTGTTTTCTGTCTTATTCTTAATTCTTTCAATAATAACTCTACCATACACTTTACCAGGTACACTCAACAGACTTATTCCCCTATAATTTTTGCACTCTCTTTTGTCCCCTTTGCCTTTATACAAAGGAACAATACACGCTCTCTGACAATCCCTAGGTACCTTACAATC
The DNA here is from genome assembly GCA_009830355.1 of Cherax destructor. Lineage (NCBI taxonomy): Eukaryota > Metazoa > Arthropoda > Malacostraca > Decapoda > Parastacidae > Cherax > Cherax destructor. The sequence goes on along the minus strand of WNWK01008367.1, from coordinate 25,356 downwards.
TTCCATACATTTATTAAATAATAGCACTAACCACTCCAAAACTATATCCCCACCTGCTTTTAACATTTCTATCTTTATCCCATCAATCCCAGCTGCCTTACCCCCTTTCATTCTACCCACTGCCTTACGAACTTCCTCCACACTCACAACTGGCTCTTCCACACTCCTACAAGATGTTATTCCTCCTTGCCCTATACATGAAATCACAGCTTCCCTGTCTTCATCAACATTTAACAACTCCTCAAAATATTCCCTCCATCTTCCCGATACCTCTAACTCTCCATTTAATAACTTTCCTCTCCTATTTTTAACTGTCAAATCCATTTGTTCCCTAGGCTTCCTCAACTTATTAATCTCACTCCAAAACTTTTTCTTATTTTCAACAAAATTTGTTGATAACATCTCACCCACTCTCTCATTTGTTCTCTTTTTACATTGCTTCACCACTCTCTTAACCTCTCTTTTTCTCTCCATATACTCTTCCCTCCTTGCATCCCTTCTACTTTGTAAAAACCTCTCATATGCTAACTTTTTCTCCCTTACTACTCTCTTTACATCATCATTCCACCAATCGCTCTTCTTCCCTCCCGCACCCACTCATCTGTAACCACAAACTTCTGCTGAACACTCTAACACTACATTTTTAAATCTACCCCATACATCTTCGACCCCATTGCCTACACTCTCACTAGCCCATCTATCCTCCAATAGTTGTTTATATCTTACCCTAATTGCCTCCTCTTTTAGTTTATAAACCTTCACCTCTCTCTTACTTACTGCTTCTATTTTCCTTGTATCCCATCTACCTTTTACTCTCACTGTAGTTATAACTAAAAAGTGATCTGATATATCTGTGGCCCCTCTATAAACATGTACATCCTGAAGTCTACTCAACAGTCTTTTATCTACCAATACATAGTCCAACAAACTACTGTCATTACGCCCTACATCATATCTTGTATACTTATTTATCCTCTTTTTCTTAAAATATGTATTATCTATAACTAAACCCCTTTTGTATACAAAGTTCAATCAAAGGGCTCCCATTATCATTTACACCTGGCACCCCAAACTTACCTACCACACCTTCTCTACATGTTTCTCCTACTTTAGCATTTAGGTCCCCTACCACAATTACTCTCTCACTTGGTTCAAAAGTTCCTATACATTCGCTTAACATCTCCCAAAATCTCTCTCTCTCTACACTCCTCTCTTCTCCAGGTGCATACACGCTTATTATGACCCACTTTTCGCATCCGACCCTTATTTTAATCCACATAATCCTTGAATTTACACATTTATATTCCCTCTTCTCCTTCCATAACTGATCCTTCAACATTATTGCTACCCCTTCCTTAGCTCTAACTCTCTCAGATACTCCTGACTTAATCCCATTTATTTCTCCCCACTGAAACTCGCCTACCCCCTTCAGCTTTGTTTCGCTTAGGGCCAGGACATCCAACTTCTTTTCATTCATAACATCAGCAATCATCTCTTTCTTATCATCCGCACTACATCCACGCACATTCAAACAACCCAGTTTTATAAAGTTTTCTTCTTCTCTTTTTTAGTAAATGTGTACAGGAGAAGGGGTTACTAGCCCATTGCTCCCGGCATTTTAGTCGCCTCATACGACACGCATGGCTTACAGAGGAAAGATTCTTTTCCACTTCCCCATGGACAATAGAGAAAATAAAAAGAACAAGAGCTATTAAGAAAAAGAAGAAAAACCTAGATGTGTGTATGTATATACGTATATGCATGTGCATGCCTGTGTAGTGTGACCTCAAGTGTAAGTAGAAGTAGCTAGATATACCTGTTATCCAGCGTGTTTATGAGACAGAAAAAGACACCAGCAATCCTACCATCATGTAAAACAGTTTCAGGTTTCTGTCTCACAGTCACCTGGCAGGACGGTAGTACCTCCCTGGGTGGTTGCTGTCTACCAACCTACTACCTATTATATTTAGCAAATAAGGGTATTGTTAAGCATAATGTTTAGTTGGACCTCACTTGCTCTACTTCCAAACATAATATAGAAGGTTTTGTCAGTATTAAGTGTGAGTTTATTAGCAGTCATCTAGGTCGATATTTTTACAAGTTCTTTATTAACAATAGTGTTAAGTGAGGCAAGATTAGGGTGGGAGATGACAAAAGTTGTCTCATCACCAAAGACAATAGGTCTGAGTTGTTGCGATACATTTGGGAGATCGTTGATGTGTAACAGGAAAAGTAGGGGGCCAAGAACGCTTCCCTGCGGTATGCCAGTGTCGAGAGATCTTTCTGCGCAGGCTGTGCTATTAGTAGAGATGTATTGCTGTCTATTAGTAAAGTAAGACTTGATATATGCAAGTGCATGGCTTCTTATACCATAGTGATCAATCTTGTGAAGCAAGATGCTGTGGTCTACCATATCAAAAGCTTTCTTAAGGTCGATAGAGTCCGAGTGGATATTCCTTTTTCCTGAGTGCTATGTATAGCAGGTCTAGCATTTTTAAAATTGCATAATTTATGCATTTATTTCTCCTGAAGCCAAACTGGCAGGTGTTGAGGATGCTTTGTGATGTTATGAAGGAGTATAATCTCTTGTGTATGAGTTTCTCAAAGATTTTGGATAGTAAAGGCAAGTTTGATATTGGTCTAAAAGGACCCCAATGGAAATAAGTCACTCTGTCTGACTTTTTTTGGGTTATCCTAGGTTCTTTACACATATACTGCTATGTATGATAATCTATGTAACTGTATTTGTGTTAATCTGAATAAACTTACTTACTATAGTTGTTTACGTCTGTTGGGTCACCACCTTTGTGTATTGGTGTAATCCTCACTATCATGAGTAATGTTGGGAAAGTGTTGATTTCTAGTGATTTGTTAAAGAGAAATACATATAATGGTGGATGAGAGGACATGAGCTGCTCATTAATACAATAGTGGAGGGACATTAGCTATATTTCCTGATTTATTTTTGTGACTTCAGTGGGCTCGGTTGGTGAAAGATAGAGGGATGTTGGGTAGTTTCCATCTAGACAATGACTTGCTCAGGTACTGGTACTTGGAATTTTACTGGTGAGATTTGATTCTATGGTTGAGAAGAAATAATTTATTCTGTTAGCTGTATCAATAGGCTGGAGCTGCAGTTCATTTGGTTTAGTTAGCACAATATCTCTAGCTTTGTTCAGTTTGTTTGCCCAGGATCTGAATGTCTTCCAGGTCCTTTTTACATCTCCTCTCATTTTAGTGAATCTATTAGAATAGCACAGTTGCTTAGACTCTCTTACTAGTTTGGTGAGGACTGATGTACAATGTTTAATAAAATCTTTGGTTATTAAGCCCCGTCTATATTGTTTTTCATATTGATGTTTCTTATCGATGGATCTTAAAATGCTGTTAGTAAGCCATGGGCAACCTAGTCTTTTATTTGTGAACTGTTTAGTTTTTATAGAACAATGTCTGTTATACAGTTTATATATTTTGTTTAGAAGTAGTACATGTATGTCTATCCATTCATCGCTACCACTGGCATTAGAAAATTCTGTAAGCCAGTCAGCTGAACTTAGCTCTGCTGTGAAGTTACTTATTGCTGCCTCATCATGGAGTCGAAATGAGAATTTACTACATTCCATTGGTTGCTTACAAATGTTTGTTACGAGGAAGGTGGGGTAGTGGTCAATAGTGTTGTCTGTGATAACCCCTGATTTAAGGGGAGCTAGTATATTTGTCCATATATGTTCAATTATGGTTGCACTCATCTCGGTTAGCCTTATTGGTTTTGTTATCAACTTTATTTCTTTATTTCTGATAATATTACAAAGTGGGGTTTACATATTATGTTATTAATACATTTTATGAATTATTTATTACAAGAAGGCCAATAATATGCCTAGGTATGCCTAGGCATTTCAGGCAATCTTATACTAGATCTTACTCTATAGTGATACAATGATTATACTGGTATTAAGGTTAGGTAATTGTAGTGATTAACTAGGTTTACAAAATTGAGGTAGTACAAAAATTTAAGAATTTAACAATTAGTTTATATATTAATGGAAATGATGTGATGGCATGATACAGTTTCTATATTGGAGTGTCTTAGGCAAACTTATGACTAGCTTAAGAATTATGAAGCAATAGTTGTATTAGAATCTTGGTTACAATAATGTGCAAATTAAGGGGGTATCACAGATATCAATAAGTGTAATTTTGTTGTGGATATGTGCAAGATAAAGTAGTTTTCATGTGGTTAGCTACCGGTAAGTGAGATAAGATGTTTTTTTAACGGTGCTTTTGAAAATGGAGGTTGTGTCTGCAGTTCTAGAGTTTTCAGGCAGGGAGTTCCAGATTTTAGGCCCTTTTATGTACAATGAATTTTTGTATAGATGGTATGAGTAGAGTATTGTTCATACTGTTAATGAAATCAGTTACAGGTTGGTCATGCGTTAGGCCAAGTCTCCAGCTAGAAGGAGGTGGTGCTTGTTCATTTGATTGTTTGTTATTAGTGTTTTTAGCTTATCACTAAAAGCTGGGATAGTGGTATGAGGCTCCCTGTATATAGCACCAACTGTTATAGGGTTCTTTAGGTTTTTTTACAGAGAATTTTGCAATACGTATTCACCATTTTCATTACTGAAGGATATGGTGTTGGTACATAATAGTTCATTAGAATAATAGATGGCAATACCTCCCCCAATTTGTTCTGGGCTGCAGTTGTGGATTGCTGTGTATCCTGGTAGTGTGTAGATGTCTATTATGTCTTGCTTAAGCCAGGTTTCAGTAAGAATAATACAGGAGAAGGTTGTCTTTAAGGAATCTAGGAGTGCCAGGAGGTCATTATAATGTGTGTTTAGGGATCTGATATTGTAATTCAAAATTGTAATATTTCTGGTATTACTTATTTCTGTCATTACTGAGGACAGTACTGGCTTCTGTTGCTGTGCAGTAAAGGCAGTTACTGTCAGTTAAATGCTGATTGGGGTTTAGATTGTAGAAATTTAGCTCAGGGTCGATGTCAACATTCAGCATTTAGGTTAACTGATAATAATGCTAAAGTAGTAATGAAATATAATGAATTATTAAGAATAGATTATACAGTGGACCCTCGGTTTTCGTTGATAATTCTTCCCAGAATGCTGTTCGAGTGCCGTTACCAAACAAATTTGTTCCCATAAGGACAAATGTAAATTAGATTAGTCGTTTCAGACCCCCAAAAATACACTTACAAAAGCACTTACAAAAATACACTTACATAATTATTCGAGTTGGGAGCTGTATGAAAACAGAGGGTCCACTGTATATCGATAGCACCTGACTGACTTGTTATTGCACTAACGTTATTATTAAATGATCACAGTAGTCAGTAAAAAATAATGCATACAGTTCTCTATTAAAAGTAAAGTGTATTTATAGTAGTTGATATAAAACAAAATGGTAAACAGTAGCTAAGAAAAAACGTGACAGTAAGGAGAAAGGAATGCTTATGGTTATTTATAAAAAAATAATGTAGTATAATTTTTCAAGTAAACAGAATGATCTTAGTGGCTGACAAGAATATAAATAGTATGAGTATAATAACTAATAAGACTAAAGTTTAAATCAATATAGGTCACCGATATGGAAATAGTAAAGAAATTAAAATCTCATCGGAGTACAAAACAAATTCCAACCACACAATAGAGCGAAAAACTACATAATGTCAAACACCTGGGAGTGATCATGTCAGAGGATCTCACCTTCAAGGACCATAACACCGTAGCAATCGCATCTGTTAGAAAAATAACAGGATGGATAATGAGAACCTTCAAAACCAGGGATACCAAGCCCATGTTGACACTTTTCAGGTCGCTTGTTCCATCTAGGCTGGAATATTGCTGCACACTAACTGCACCTTTCAAGGCAAGTGAAATTGCTGACCTAGAAAATGTGCAGAGAACCTTCACAGCACGCATAACTGCGATAAACAACCTCAATTACTGGGAACACTTGAAGTTCCTAAACCTGTACTCCTAGAACGCAGGCGGGAGAGATACATTATTACATACACGTGGAAAATTCTCGAGGGATTAGTACCAAACTTGCACACGAGAGTCACTCCCTACGAAAGGAAAAGACTCAGCAGGCGATGTAACATCCCCCCAATGAAAAGCAGGGGTGCCACTAGCACGTTGAGAGACAACACAATAAGTGTCAGGGGCCCAAGACTGTTCAACTGCCTCCCAGCATACATCAGGGGGATTACCAACAAACCCCTGGCTGTCTTCAAGCAGGCACTGGACAGGCACCTAAAGTCGGTACCTGACCAGCCAGGCTGTGGTTCGTACATTGGACTGCGTGCGGCCAGCAGTAACAGCCTGGTTGATCAGGCTCTGATCCAACATGAGGTCTGGTCACAGACCGGGCCTCAGGGGTGTTGACCCCTGGAACTCTCTCCAGGTATACTCCAGGATACTACAAAACTGCAAATATCTCCGCCCCTCCTTCAGGGTGCAAGTACTGTATGGTTGACTGATAGGCAACAGAGATATTGCATTAATAGGGAGAAATCAGACAGGGAACTGTTACGAGTGGTGTACCACAAGGGCCAGTGCTGGGACTCTTGTTCACAATCTACATAAACAACATTATTGAAGGAACAAATAGCAATGAAATTAAGTTTGCCAATGGAACTAAAATAAGCCATCAAATACTTTCTGAAGAGGAGACTACAAAATTACTGGGTGACCTGGAGCTCACGGACCCCAATGGAAATAAATCACTTTGTCTGACTTTCTTGGGTTATCCTGGGTAATCTACTTATACAGTATGTTGCTATGTTTGAAAACTTATGTAACTGTAATTATGTGTACCTGTACCCCTTGATGTTGTGGTCAGAGAAGTGGCAGATGCAGTTCAGTGAAAATAAGTGTAAGGTTCTAATCCTGGGAAAAGAAAATAACTATGGCACTTATAAACCAATAAATTTTATTTCTTTCTGCAGTATACAAAATGTAGTTTACATGTAATAAAATATTGTTAAGCACAAAAGAAGTCCATTAGCAAGCGGAACATTTCAGGCAAACTAACGATAAAGCTCTTTGTCAAAATGGTTGTGAAATACAGTGGACCCCCAGTTTACGTAATTAATTCGTTCTAGAATGCTGTTCAAGTGCCGTTACCAAATGAATTTGTTCCCATAAGGAATAATGTAAATTAGATTAGAGTTTTTTGACCTCCAAAAATATACTTACAAAAGCACTTACAAAAATACACTTTCATAATTGTTCGAGTTTGGAGCAGTACGTAAACCGGGGGTCCACTGTACATTCACGAGCTCTGTTTAGCAGTAAGTTTAAGCTCAAACAACAGTGCTTAGTGTTCATAATAAAGTTAATATTTTTTTGGCTTCATCCATTATCAAGAAGTATTTATATTAATAATAGAAACCCTGAGGTTATATTTCAACTTTAGTATATATCTTTGGTTGTAACTTATTTAGATTCTACTGCACAGTTCTGGTCTCCACATTACATGATGGACATAAATGCACTTGAAAATATGCAGAAAAGAGTGAAGAGGTGGGACCAGGAGGTATGACTTGACCCCTCTACAACCACAATTAGGTAAGAGAAAGATAACAGATGATAAAAGACAAAGTCAATAACGTGTATGAATAATTTCTTCAGAAAGGCGGAGAATTAGGAGAGACACGACTGAAGTGTACAAATGGAGAAGAATAAATAACGGAACATAACTAGAACGCTGGAAAAAATCTAACCCAGACAGTACTCGCAGCAATGGATTCAAAATTGGAAAAACTTAGACTTTAAAAGGGATACTGTGAAGTATTGGTTTGGCAATAGAGTTGTAGACGAGCGGAACAAACTCCCAAGTAGCGTCACTGAGGCAAGAACTTCGGCAAGCTGTAAGTAAATATAGACTAAGTAAATATAGGCTATAAGTAAATAAAGGCTGTAAGTAAATATAACCTAGCAAGGGTCAGTAGGCCTACTGCAACATTCCTTCATTCTTGTGCCTACTTGACAATAAAATAATTTCTGAAGAATTTTACTCATCACGATGAGTACACTGACAGGAATATAACTCATAACATCCAACCTGATGTTATTCTGGAATGTAGATGCTTAGAACCCTGCCTTGAACTGAGATGAACCCTGCCTTGAACTGAGTTGAACCCTGCCTTGAACTGAGTTGAACCCTGCCTTGAACTGAGTTGAACCCTGCCTTGAACTGAGTTGAACCCTGCCTTCAACTGAGCTGAACCCTGCCTTGAACTAAGTTGAACCCTGCCTTGAACTGAGTTGAACCCTGCCTTGAACTAAGTTGAACCCTGCCTTGAACTAAGTTGAACCCTGCCTTGAACTGAGTTGAACCCTGCCTTGAACTAAGTTGAACCCTGCCTTGAACTAAGTTGAACCCTGCCTTGAACTAAGTTGAACCCTGCCTTGAACTGAGTTGAACCCTGCCTTGAACTGAGTTGAACCCTGCCTTGAACTAAGTTGAACATTGCCTTGAACTAAGTTGAACCCTGCCTTGAACTAAGTTGAACCCTGCCTTGAACTGAGTTGAACCCTGCCTTGAACTGAGTTGAACCCTGCCTTGAACTGAGCTGAACCCTGCCTTGAAGTTGAACCTTGCCTTGAACTAAATTGAACCCTGCCTTGAACTGAGTTGAACCCTGCCTTGAACTGAGTTGAACCCTGCCTTGAACTAAGTTGAACCCTGCCTTGAACTAAGTTGAACCCTGCCTTGAACTAAGTTGAACCCTGCCTTGAACTGAGTTGAACCCTGCCTTGAACTAAGTTGAACCCTGCCTTGAACTGAGTTGAACCCTGCCTTGAACTGAGTTGAACCCTGCCTTGAACTGAGTTGAACCCTGCCTTGAACTGAGTTGAACCCTGCCTTGAACTGAGTTGAACCCTGCCTTGAACTGAGTTGAACCCTGCCTTGAACTGAGTTGTACCCTGCCTTGAACTGAGTTGAACCCTGCCTTGAACTGAGTTGAACCCTGCCTTAAACCCTACTTTGAACCTTTTCTTGAACCGTGTTAAATGCTGCCTTGAATCTGTTCTTGAATTGTTTTGAACCCTGCCTTGTGTCACCATCTGTAAGACAACAGTGGTGACAGGCAGCCTGTTAACTCAGTTGACACACTCATAGGCCTACCTTAATACAGCGGCTGAATTATAACAAACCTAAATAAAACGAGATTAATTGAGCCACATGTGTTGCCACAACACAGTTGTTTGTTGACACATGTTAAGGTTCACTGTTGCCTGAGCTGTGGTTAGTGTCTCATGTTAAGGTTAACTGCTGCCTGAGCTGTGGTTAGTGACTCATGTTAAGGTTCACTGTTGCCTGAGCTGTGGTTAGTGACTCATGTTAAGGTTCACTGTTGCCTGAGCTGTGGTTAGTGACTCATGTTAAGGTTCACTGTTGCCTGAGCTGTGGTTAGTGTCTCATGTTAAGGTTCACTGCTGCCTGAGCTGTGGTTAGTGACTCATGTTAAGGTTCACTGTTGCCTGAGCTGTGGTTAGTGTCTCATGTTAAGGTTCACTGTTGCCTGAGCTGTGGTTAGTGACTCATGTTAAGGTTCACTGTTGTCTGAGCTGTGGTTAGTGACTCATGTTAGGGTTCACTGTTGTCTGAGCTGTGGTTAGTGACTCATGTTAAGGTTCACTGTTGCCTGAGCTGTGGTTAGTGTCTCATGTTAAGGTTCACTGTTGCCTGAGCTGTGGTTAGTGACTCATGTTAAGGTTCACTGTTGTCTGAGCTGTGGTTAGTGACTCATGTTAAGGTTCACTGTTGTCTGAGCTGTGGTTAGTGACTCATGTTAAGGTTCACTGTTGCCTGAGCTGTGGTTAGTGTCTCATGTTAAGGTTCACTGTTGTCTGAGCTGTGGTTAGTGTCTCATGTTAAGGTTCACTGTTGCCTGATCTGTGGTTAGTGTCTCATGTTAAGGTTCACTGTTGCCTGAGCTGTGGTTAGTGACTCATGTTAAGGTTCACTGCTGCCTGAGCTGTGGTTAGTGACTCATGTTAAGGTTCACTGTTGCCTGAGCTGTGGTTAGTGTCTCATGTTAAGGTTCACTGCTGCCTGAGCTGTGGTTAGTGACTCATATTAAGGTTCACTGTTGTCTGAGCTGTGGTTAGTGTCTCATGTTAATATAATATAATAATATCTTTATTTACTACAAGTATAAGGTATACACACCACTACTATATAGAAAGTTCCTTGTTATGCAGAGCATTTCGGGCAAATTAGGTCCTTGTCCCAGGATGCGACCCACACCAGTCGACTAACTCCCAGGTACCGGTGTAAAGAAACACGCCCAATGTTTCTGCCCGAGCTGGGAATCGAACGCAGACCCTCACCGTGTGAAGCGAGAGCTTTAGCGATCAGGCCACGGGGCACATGACACATGACGGTGTATCGTGTCTTCAGTGTCCGGACACCAAACTTTCCACCATAGTGGAAGGAAGCCAACAAGAAGGTGCAGGTATAGGCCAGGATCTCCTGATGGTCTGGAGGGTCAAACCCTGACGCAGTGAGAAAGACTGTGAGGTAGAGTCAAAGATTGTACCCTGAAGGAGAGGTAGGGTCAAAGATTGTACCCTGAAGAAGAGGTAGGGTCAAAGACTGAACCCTGAAATTGAGGTAGGGTCAAAGACTGTACCCTGAAGGAGAGGTACGGTCAAAGACAGTACCCTGAAAGTGAGGTAGGGTCAAGGACCCCAATGGAAATAAGCAAAGGATCCTAATGGAAATAAGTCACTCTGTCTGACTTTTTGGGTTATCCTAGGTTCTCTACACATATGCTGCTATGTATGATAATCTATGTAACTGTATTTGTTTATACCTGAATAAACTTACTTACTTACCTTGAAAGTGAGATAGAGTCAAAGATTGTACCCTGAAGGAGAGGTAGTGTCAAAAACTGTACCCTGAAAGTGAGATAGGGTCAAAGACTGAACCCTGAAATTGAGGTAGGGTCAAAGACTGTACCCTGAAAGTGAGGTAGGGTCAAGGACTGAACCCTGGAAGTGAGGTAGTGTCAAAGACTGTACCCTAAAAGTGAGATATAATCAAAGACTGTACCCTGAGAAGTTAGTTAAGCCACACGAAGGAAAATTTGTACAGAGTGGTAATGGAAGCACCACAGAAGGAAGTCTGGATCCATTATGTACCTCTGATCGGGTGTAGAAGTGTTAATGATTCATTACCTTTGTAAGTAAGTTTATTCAGGTATACATAAATACAGTTACATAGATTATCATACATAGCAGCATATGTGTAGAGAACCTAGGGTAACCCAAAAAAGTCAGACAAAGTGACTTATTTCCATTGGGGTCTTTTACTTTAACTTGTTCAGCTATCAAAACATTGCGGTCCAGTCCCTGGACCCGTTATGTACCTCTGAAATCTTTTTGACTACCGCCCACAGGATGAGTATGGAGTGCATAATAAAGATGTTAATTAAACTAACTGTCTCACTCCGAGAGGAACACCACGGGCAGGACGGAGAGTCCGTCATCCGAAGACGGTGCAGATGAGCTGCCGGTCGTGAGTGCAGCATCCAATGAACGACTGGGATGACGAACCCAATGGCAGGGGTCGTTGGAAGGTCGGACTAAATAAATATAAATAAATATCTTTATTTACTACAAGTACATGTACATGGTATACAGTCCTAGCTGACATCAGTGACATATTACTATATAGAAAGTCCCTTGATATGCTGAGCATTTCGGGCAGATTAGGTGAGTGTCCTAGGATGCGACTCACACCAGTCGACTAACACCCAGGTACCCATTTTACTGATGGGGAACATAGACAACAGGTGTAAAGAAACACGCCCAATGTTTCTTCCCTGGCTGGGAATCGAACCCAGGCCCTCGCCGTGTGAAGCGAGAGCTTTAGCCACCAGACCACCAGAGCCCTAAGCTCAATGCCGAAGGAGAGACGGAGCATGCCAGATCCCTGTGCCATAAACAGCGGATTTTTCTCTTTTTGAAATCACTGCGTCTCAGTGCAAGGGGAATAATGGTAGGGAGTATGTGTGCGAAGGAGGCCTCTAGATCACTTCACTGCCCCGGGTTACCAGTACAAAATCTCGATGTAAACTTGCAATGAAATAAAAATATTATTATTATTATAATAATAATAATAATATTTCTTCGGATTTTTAACCCCGGAGGGTTAGCCACCCAGGATAACCCAAGAAAGTCAGTGCGTCATCGAGGACTGTCTGTCTTATTTCCATTGGTGTCCTTAATCTTGTCCCCCAGGATGCGACCCACACCAGTCGATTAACAACCCAGGTACCTATTTGCTGCTAGGTGAACATGACAACAGGTGTAAGGAAACACATCGAAATGTTTCCACCCGCCGGGAATCGAACCCGGACCCTCCGTGTGTGAAGCGAGAGCTCTAACTCTCGCTTCTAGATACTGGGAGACCAGTATCTCTGGCTGGGTTACCAGTATCTCTGGCTGGGTTACCAGTATCTCTGGCTGGGTTACCAGTATCTCTGGCTGGGTTACCAGTATCTCTGGCTGGGTTACCAGTATCTCTGGCTGGGTTACCAGTATCTCTGGCTGGGTTACCAGTATCTCTGGCTGGGTTACCAGTATCTCTGGCTGGGTTACCAGTATCTCTGGCTGGGTTACCAGCATATCTTGCTGGGAGACCAGTATCGCCGGCTGGGTTACCAGTATCTCTGGCTGGGTTACCAGTATCTCTGGCTGGGTTACCAGCATATCTGGCTGGGAGACCAGTATCTCTGGCTGGGTTACCAGTATCTCTGGCTGGGTTACCAGCATATCTGGCTGGGAGACCAGCATCTCTGGCTGGGTTACCAGTATCTCTGGCTGGGTTACCAGCATATCTGGCTGGGAGACCAGCATCTCTGGCTGGGTTACCAGTATCTCTGGCTGCGGCCCAACGCAGTCCAACGTACGAACCACAGCCTGGCTGGTCAGGTACCGACTTTAGGTGCCTGTCCAGTGCCTGCTTGAAGACAGCCAGGGGTTTGTTGGTAATCCCCCTGATGTATGCTGGGAGGCAGTTAAACAGTCTTGGGCCTCTGACACTTATTGTGTTGTCCCTCAACGTGCTAGTGGCACCCCTGCTTTTCATTGGGGGATGTTACATCGCCTGCCGAGTCTTTTGCTTTCGTAGGGAGTGACTCTCGTGTGCAAGTTTGGTACTAATCTCTCGAGAATTTTCCAAGTGTATATAATAATGTATCTCTCCCGCCTGCGTTCTAGAGAGTACAGGTTTAGGAACTTCAAGCGTTCCCAGTAATTGAGGTGGTTTATCGCAGTAAACCGCCAGTATCTCTGGCTGGGTTACCAGCATATCTTGCTGGGAGACCAGTATCTCTGGCTGGGTTACCAGTATCTCTGGCTGGGTTACCAGTATCTATGGCTGGGTTGCCAGTATCTCTGGCTTGGTTACCAGTATCTATGGCTGGGTTTCAAGTATCTGTGGCTGGGTTACCAGTATCTGTGGCTGGGTTACCAGTATCTGTGGCTGGGTTACCAGTATCACTGGCTGGGTTACCAGTATCTCCGGCAGGATTACCAGTATCTCTGGCTGGGTTACCAGTATCTCTGGTTGGGTTACCAGCATCTCTGGCTGGGTTACCAGTTTCTGGCTGGGTTACCAGTATATCTGGCTGGGTTACCAGTATCTCTGACTGGGCTACAAGTATCTATGGCCGAGTTACCAGTATCTGGCTGGGTTGCCAGTATTTATGGCTGGGTTGCCAGTTATTTGGAGACAGCTACTGTGCAATTGATTACCAACTCCTGCACTAGACAGCACACTCCGCTTTTTAAGAGCCTTAACTTGTTTAATATGCAAAACGTCCACACTTATTATTGTGTCTACTACATACACAGGACATTATACTCAAATATTAACCCTTCTCTCAAACTCCCAAAGCACAAATCACTCTTCGATATCCCTTGTGTCCATCTCTCCCTCTACAAAAATGCTATGCACATAAAGGGCCCGAAGATCTGGAATTCATTGCCAGAACACACTAAAGAGACCCTGCCTGCAAATCAATTTAAGGCCCTACTTAGAAATCACCTCATCACTCAAAATTAACCAGAAAAACACTTTACTTAACACCTACCAATTACTCAAAAAACTCCTAAATAATTTATGAGTGCTCAACTATTTGATCATTTACTTCAAATTTAAAATTGTTTCAATTTCATTATTGTAAATTGTGCTTGATGATTGCTCAACTATTTAATCATTACCTCAAACTAATTGTCTCAACTTCATTGTTTTAAATTGTGCTCAATTGTAATATTGTATTTTTTTATATTCTATATCAAAACTATAATCCTTCTTTACCTAACTTATCAAAGTCATAGAGCGTGAACTAATACAATATTCAATTTTACTGTACTCATTGTCACTCACCTAATGACCATATGTACAAATTACAGCACTATTATTGCCTTATTAATCTTAAGTTAGTCTTAAGTTTTCCTGAAATGCTCTGCATATAAAGGGGTTTTTGGCATGTACACCCAATTGTTATACTCCTTTGCACAAACATGTATCGAGTCTTATTATTGTTATTATTTCTGGCTGGGTTACCAGTATTTCTGGTTGGGTTACAAGTATCTCTGGCTGGGTTACCAGTATCTGGCTGGGTTACAAGTATCTTTGGGAGATTAAATCACCACTACCAGATGTAGACCAAACAAAATGTAAACTTTGCCAGATGGACTATTGTCACACCCTGCGTCATTATGTACTGGAGTGCGATAAAATTAATGAATTCAGAGACAACTCACTCAGAAATGTCCAAGATATATCAAAGTATTTTATCCACAGTGGTATATTACAAACCATTCTGGGAAAATACCCTGACTTTGCTCACTGTAAATAAAGCATTACCACTGTGTGTGTACTCACCTATTTGTGGTTGTAGGGGTCGATTCATAGCTCCTGGCCCCGCCTCTTCACTGATCGCTACTAGGTCACTCTCTCTGCTCCATGAGCTTTATCAAACCTCGTCTTAAAACTGTGTATGGTTCCTGCCTCCACTACGTCACTTTCCAGACTATTCCACTTCCTGACAATTCTATGACTGAAGAAATACTTCCTAACATCTCTTTAATTCATCTGAGTCTTTAACTTCCAATTGTGACCCCTTGTTTCTGTGTCCCATCTCTGGAACATCCTGTCTTTGTCCATCTTGTCAATTCCTCGCAGTATTTCATATGTCGTTATCATGTCTCCCCTAAACCTCCTGTCCTCCAGTGTCGTCAGGCCGATTTCCTTTAACCTTTCTTCGTAGGACAATCCCCTTAGCTCTGGAACTTGTGTTGTTGCAAACTTTTGCACTTTCTCTAATTTCTTGATGTGCTTGACCAGGTGTGGGTTCCAAACTAGTAATACATACTCCAGTATGGGCCTGACGTACACGGTGTACATAGTTTTGAACGATTCCTTGCTGAGGTATCGGAACACTGTTCTTAGGTTTGCCAGATGCCCATATGTTGCAGCAGTTATCTGGTTGATGTGCGCCTCAGGAGATTTGCTCGATATTATACTCACCCCAACATCCTTTTCCTTGAGTGAGGTTTGCAGTATTTGGCCACCTAGCCTATACTCTGTTTGCAGTCTTCTTTGCCCTTCCCCAAACTTCATGACTTTGCATTTGGCGAGGTCAAATTCCAGGAGCCAGTTGCTGGACCAGGCTTCCAGCCTGTCCAGGTCTCTTTGTAGTCCTGCCTAATCCTCATCCGATTTAATTCTCCTCATTGACTTCACGTCGTCTGCAAACTGGGACACTTCTGAGTCTATCCCTTCCGTCATGTCATTCACATATACCAAAAACAGCACTAGTCCTAAGACTGACCCCTGTGGAACCCCGTTCGTCACAGGCGCCCACTCTGACACCTCGTCACGTACTATGACTCCTTGTTGCCTCCCTGTCAGGTATTCTCTGATCCATTGCAGTGCCTTTCCAGTTATGCATGCCTGATCCTCTAACTTTTGCACTATCTTCTTGTGAGGAACTGTGTTGAAGGCCTTCTTGCAGTCCAAGAAGATTCATTCTACCCACCTCTCTCTCTCTCTCTCTCTCTCTCTCTCTCTCTCTCTCTCTCTCTCGTGTCTTACTTCCATTACCTTGTCATAAAACTCCAGTATATTTGTGACACAGGATTTCCCTTCCCTGAAACTATGATGGTTGTCGTTTATTAGCTTGTTCCTTTCTAGGTGCTCCACCACTAGGACCACAATTTTAGAAACGAAGTTGAAGGTTTGGTACACGAACGTGGATGGAATAATGAATAAATATGAAGAGTGGAATGAAAGAATTGATGAGAAGTCCCCAGACATCATAGCAGTCACAGAAACGAAACTCACTGAGGCAATAACAGACGCAATCTTCCCACAGGGATATCAGATCCTGAGGAAAGATAGAAGGGGTAGAGGGGGAGGAGGGGTCGCACTGCTCGTAAGGAACCATTGGAGATTTGATGAAATGGAAGGCATGGATGCGATTAGGGAAAGGGACTATATAGTAGGTACAATCCAGTCTGGGGAACATAAGATAGCCATTGCAGTGATGTATAACCCACCACAGAACTGCAGGAGGCCAGGAGAGGAATATGAAGAGAACAACAGAGCAATGGTGGACACACTGGTGGAGGTGGCAAGAAGAGCGCATTCGAGCAGAGCAAAGGTACTGGTTATGGGCGACTTCAACCACAGGGAGATCGATTGGGAAAATCTGGATCTGCATGGGGGTCCAAAAACATGGAGAGCCAAGATGATGGATGTGGTACTGGAAAACCTGATGCACCAACATGTCAGGGACACGACCAGAGAGAGAGAGAGGAGAGGACGAACCAGCAAGGCTGGACCTTGTGTTCACCCTGAGCGGCTCAGACATTGAAGACATAACACACGAGAGGCCCATGGGAGCCAGCGACCATATGGTTCTGAGCTTTGAGTACATAGTAGAGTTACAAGTGGAGAGGGAAAAAGGAGTTGAAAGGGACAAACCAAACTTTAAAAGAGGGGACTACACAGGTATGAGGAACTTCCTGCAGGAGGTTCAGTAGGACAGAGACGTGGAAGGAAAGTAAGTAAATGAAATGATGGAATACGTAACAACAAAGTGCAAGGAAACAGAGGAAAGGTTTATTCCCAAGGGCAACAGAATAAATGGAAAGTCCAGGAAGAGCCCCTGGTTTACCCAAAGGTGCAGGGAGGCAAAGACTCAGTGTGCTAGAGCATGGAAAAAGTACAGAAGGCAAAGGACCCAAGAAAATAAAGAGATTAGTCATAGAGCTAGAAACGAGTATGCACAGATAAGGAGGGAGGCCCAGCGACAGTATGAAAATGACATAGCATCGAAAGTCAAGTCTCACCCGAAACTACTGTATAGTCACATTAGGAGGAAGACAACAGTCAAAGACCAGGTGATCAGGCTGAGGAAAGAAGGTGGGGAACTCCCAAGAAACGACCAAGAGGTATGTGAGGAGCTCAACAAGAGGTTTAAGGATGTATTCACAGTGGAGGCAGGAAGGAATATGGGTAGACAGGACAGAGCAGGACACCAACAAGGAATATACCAAGTGTTGGGTGGCATACACACAACTGAGGAGGAGGTGAAGAAGTTGCTCAGTTAGTTTGATATCTTTATTATGCACCCCATACTCATCCTGTGGGCGGTAGTCAAAAGATTACAGAGGTACATAATGGGTCCAGGGACTGGACCCCAAAGTTTTGATAGCTGAGCAAGTTACAAAGGTAATGAACTAACAAGCTACAAAGGTAATGAACTCACAAGTTACAAAGGTAATGAAACATGTAAGTAAATTTACTTACTTACGTTTATACATGGTTACAATCATGAACAAATTATAACGCAATGAACACTTCACTAGTCTACACCCGGTCACAACTGTAATGAGTTCTTGGTGCAAATTTTATTGTTGGGTCACACATACACACTTACATATACACATACACACACATACACATACACACACATATATACATACATACCCCGGTGGCCTAGTACACGCCCCCGGTGGCCTAGTGGGTAAAGCTCTCGCTTCACGCACGGAGGGGCCGGGTTCAATTCCCGGTGGGGCAGAAACATTTCGAAGTGTTTCCTTACATACACATACATACAACAGGCCTAGTGTCTAATTGACATGTGCCTAGGACAAAATGGTAACTAACACACACACACACGCACACACAACAGGCCCAGCCTTCAATCGACATGTGCACAGAACAAAAAGGCAATCAACACGCGCGCACACACACACACACACCCCCGGTGGCCTAGTGGGTAAAGCTCTTGCTTCACGCACGGATTCAATTCACGCCGGGTTCAATTCCCGGTGGGGCAGAAACATTTCGAAGTGTTTCCTTACATACACACACATATATACAACAGGCCTAGTGTCTAATTGACATGTGCCTAGGACAAAATGGTAACTAACACGTGGCAATGCTTTATTTACAGGGAGCAAAGTCAGGGTATTTTTCCAGAATGGTCTGTAATATACCACTGTGGATAAAATACTTTGACATATCTTGAATATTTCTGAGTGAGTTGTCTCTGAATTCATTAATTTTGACGCACTCCAGTACATAATGACGCAGGGTGTGACGCACTCCAGTACATAATGACGCAGGGTGTGACGCACTCCAGTACATAATGACGCAGGGTGTGACGCACTCCAGTACATAATGACGCAGGGTGTGACGCACTCCAGTACATAATGACGCAGGGTGTGACGCACTCCAGTACATAATGACGCAGGGTGTGACAATAATCCAACTGGCAAAGTTTACATTTTGTTTGGTCTACATCTGGTGGTGGTGATTTAACCTGCCAAAGATACTTGTAACCCAGCCGGAGGCGGGCGGTAGATTAGATTTTGCCACCGAAGTGGCTAGTTTATTGTGCACCCCATATCCATCCTGTGGACGGTAGCGCAAGAGCATATGGATACACAAAAGGCCTAGGCACTAGGCCCCAAAGGGGTTAACAATTGTACATTTGGGTTCATATCTACATTTCAATTATCTGTTACAAGCAGGTATCTTATTTCATGAATAAGATATCTTGACATGTCACATAGGTTATTATATTGTCTATCTCTATATTCCTCAATAAGTGCACAATTAAGCACATAGTGTTCACGACAGTGACCATATGCCTGAT
This sequence comes from Cherax destructor, assembly GCA_009830355.1. Classification (NCBI taxonomy): domain Eukaryota; kingdom Metazoa; phylum Arthropoda; class Malacostraca; order Decapoda; family Parastacidae; genus Cherax; species Cherax destructor. Next base: position 6,140 of record WNWK01008367.1, on the reverse strand, counting down.
CACATAATTTGCATTTAGTTTGATCATCATCTGTCTCCCAAACTGTCAGAAGTACCTGTAGCCAAGCCTAAGCCTGGCCACTACAACATCAGTCAGTCTGCTCACATTGAAGTTGCTCCACAAACATGTCCATCTGTGCTCGCATTATCATGAGCACAGATAGGCACGTTCATGGAAATTAATTTGGATTTATATCTACAGTTCACTTATCTGTTACAAGCAAATTTAGGAAATTTGCTTAGAATAAGTGGTATCTTACCTTCACTAATAAGATATCTTGACATGTCACATAGGTTATTATACTGTCTATCTCTATATTCCTCAATAAGTGGACAATTCAGCACATAGTGTTCAAGACAGTGACCATATGCCTGATCACATAATTTGCATTTAGTTTGATCATCATCTGTGTATCTCCCAAACTGCCAGAAGTACTTGTAGCCAAGCCGAAGCCTGCCACTACAACATCAGTCAGTCTGTTCACATTGCAAGTTGCTCCATAAACATACTTATCTACATTCATGTTATCATAGTGGGTTATAGATCTACTCAGGCTTCTAACTGCATTCCTATAGCTATCATTTTCATTATTTATTTCTCTCCTAATATTATTCCTAATGCTAGACACAGATATACCAAAGTTATATTCTACATTCTCCTTATGGGTGCTCTTCTTGGCTAACATATCAACTTTATCATGAAGGAGTAATCCAATGTGTGACGGAATCCATAGAAATGTACTTTAATTCCTTTGTCCGGATTTTTGAGTATTTTATACTGGCTTCTCCAATGAGCATGCTGTTAGAGTCATTATAGGAGTCAAGAGCTCTCAATGATACATAGAATCAGAATAATGATAGAGTCAAGCTCAGTGTCATAAGTAGCTTTAGTGCATAGGATTGCAAACAATTCAGTTTGCAGTGTAACGCCAATTGTTAATTCTTATGCCTAGTTAACAAAAATTATTATTGTTCTTAACTTAGAGGTGGCAACTAGAGCAGATGCAGCCCCTGCCAGAAGACTTAAGTTGGTAATCCATCAGTAAATATAACTTGAGATAACTTATTACTACCAGCTAGGCGATAAATTTCTTCTGACAGTTGCTTTAACAAGTGATTTAAGGAAGGGATTCTAGCAATGAGCTTCTGGGGGATTGCAGGTATGGATATAAATGAACACATCTTCCATGGAAGGGTGAAATGCTCTTTTATGCCTACAGTGATACAATTCCATGCAGTTGTAAAACTTAATGTAATTGCATGTTTTCACAATCCATTTAGATCTGCGGGCGGTAGTGACATCCAAGAGTCTGCTTATTTTGTTGCATGCACCATAGACATGTGGCTCCTCCTGCATGATAGAATGATGATAGATGGACTGACTGGTGTCAATCTCCCTGAGTCTTAAGTCAATAAAATTAGTTGAAGTTCTTTTCGTATTATTGTTCTCAAACTGCTAACTGACAAGCCAAGATTGTAATCTATCCCCTCTTTGAAAGCATAAAACTTAGCCAATTTATCAGTTCTATCATGCATCTGAAGACCAATGTGAGATGGAATCCACAGCATGTGCACTCTGACTTCTACTATCCACAATCCTACCATACCTGTGTCTGGCTTCTGACAGAAGCATGCTACAAGTTATACTTGATGAGTTGAGAGCATTTATGGATGACAGAGAATCAGTTACAATTAGAGAGTCGACCTTAGATACATGGACGCATTTGAGTGCAAGGAGTATGGCAAACAGTTCTGTCTGAAGGGTAGAGGCCCAGTTATTGATGCGTGCTCCAATTTCTTTAAGAGAGCCATCACTCTGTATGACAACAGCAGCACTACCAGCTGCACCAGTGGATTGGTGAACAGAACCATCAACGTAAATAATTTGTGAGAGAGTGTGCTGTTTGGCTAAATTATCAATACAGTTAAGGCATCATGTTTGGCTTCAAGGCGAAGCTTTGGTTGTGATTTAAGAAGTAGTTTGGGGGAAATGGAGGGATGGTAGTTTGGAATGGGGTAATATTCCATGGAGCGGAGAAGTGCTCGCTGTTGCCTTACTTGCCACAGATCATGTATCTGATTCATGCGGAGGTCGGTTCCAGTTTTTTCGATCCATCTGGAGGGATGTTCACCAGTGCTGAGGAAAGTTTGGAGGGCTTCTGTGCAGGGGGTTTTAATGGGCTTGCCTGAGCATATTAACCCCAATTAGGATATTTCTTTCAGTAACACGATCTCTGATGCTTGGAATATCAAGTTCTTTCTGTATATTTAAAATTTTGGCAGTACGAGGGCATCCTAAAATGATCCTCATTGCTTCGTTCTGCAGTTTTTCCAACCCTCCAAGCTTCCAGTCAGACACAAGAGCAAGTAGTGGCAGCATAATCAACTAATGATCTAATATAAGCAAGATACATCATTTTCACAATTTTAACATTAGCACCATACCTGGGGTGAAACCCAGCCACAACTCTAAGTGCTCTCAGCCTTTCTTTAGTATTGACGACAGCTGTTACAACAGGTCCAAGTAGTGGGACCTCAAAGCCTAGATACCTGTATCTGTTTACATATTCTAAAGAGACCCATCATGCAACTGGATCCTGGCGAACTGTGCCTCTCTGTCGAGGAGGACGCCTATTGAGTATCTTTGTTTTATCAGTAGAGATTATCAACCCCAGGTCTTGACACGAGGCTAGTACATGGTTAAGGATGTTTTGGGTGTTGGAGAATCCGGTGGTGTGAATCATTATATCATCAGCAAAACTGATCATATAATGATGGGGCTGGCTAGGCATAGCATTAAGTAAGGCATTAATTAGAATATTGAATAGAGTGGGACTGAGCACACCTCCCTGTGGGTTCCTAATTCAAAGTCTTTAGTTATACTTCTATGCCCCTGGAACAACACAGAAGACTTTCTGTTGGACAGGTAGCCTTTAATCCAGCGGAGAAGCCATCCTCCAACATCCATTCTGGCAAGTTCACTAATGATTACATGTCTGTTGGCAACATCAAAAGCAGATTTAAGGTCAAGGAAGGTAGTGTATGAGCTGTCAGTGTGCAGAGTGAGAAAGGTGGCTATGCATTGGTGCACACTCCTTCCATGCATGAAACCATGCAACCGGGGGGACAAAAAATGTTTGATTCTGTACATGAGACGATTAAGAATCATCCTCTCAAATGTTTTACATAAGCAGCTAGTAAGTTTCCCCAGTAAAATATCTGGGAATCCCCTTTGACCCATGCATGTCAGAATTGATAGGGAACAGTGTAGTAAAGAAAGCGAATGCCAGACTGAAGTTCCTCTACAGACAAGCACAGTGTCTACCTACTGAGGCTCGCAGGACCCTATGTCTAGCCCTTATACAATGTCATATGGACTACGCTTGCTCTTCATGGTACTCTGCCTTGACAAAAAAACTGAAAGATAAACTGCAAATCACCCAGAACAAAATGGTAAGATTCATCCTGGACCTGGGTCCAAGAGAGCATGTAGACCAGGATGAATTACAACAATTGGATATGCTGAATATTGAAGACAGAGTAAAACAACTTAAATTAAATCAAGTTTATAAAATTGCTCACAAACAGTGTCCAGAATATCTTGCTGCCAATTTTGTCAAGGCTGGGAACCAAAGCAGTCATAGTACTAGAGGAAGAGAGCACAACTTTGTAGTACCCACAGTCAGTGGCCAGGCTTCAAACACCTTTTATTGTACAGCAATAAAGTAATGGAACAGACTGCCTGCACATGTCAAAGGCAGTCATAGCATGAGCCAGTTCAAGAAGAGAACCAAAAGGTACCCAATGAATGTAGCGACAGAAAGGGAGGAGAATTATTTTTTATTTTTTTAGCTAACAAACATGTAAATGTAAATAACTCTTTTACCTGCACACGGCGAGGGTATGCGTTCGATTCCCAGATCGGGTAGAAACATTGGGCGTGTTTCTTTACACCTGTTGTTTATGTTCACCCATCAGTAAAATGGGTACCTGGGAGTTAGTCGACTGGTGTGGGTCGCATCCTGGGACAAGGACCTAATTTGCCCGAAATGCTCTGCATAACAAGGGACTTTCTATATAGTAGTATGTCATTGACGTCAGTTAGGTCTGTATACCTTGTACATGTACTTGTAGTAAATAAAGATATTATTATTATTATTATTATTATTATTATTATTATTATTATTATTAGTAAGGTATAAAAATTACCCCAATGGAAATACTAAGTCACTCTGTCTGACTTTTTGTGTTATCCTAGGTTCTCTACACATATGCTGCTATGTATGATAATCTATGTAAATGTATTTGTGTATACCTGAATAAACTTACTAGTAGCTAATCGGTAGTGGGGAGGAAGGGAGGGGACATAGGAGGGTGTGAGTGTGGACAGGTATCAGACGTAGCTGGTTGCTAGCTGGCTGCAGATACTGACTCACAACACTCTTACAACAACACTGTAAGTATTAACTTCCATTATTGATCAATCTGCCTGCCATGCCCTGCTACCTGCCGTTCCCTGGTCTACCTGCCGTTCCCTGGTCTACCTGCCGTGCCCTGGTCTGCCTGCCGTTCCCTGGTCTACCTGCCGTGCCCTGGTCTGCCTGCCGTGCCCTGGTCTGCCTGCCGTGCCCTGCCTGCCATGATCTGCTCTGCTCTGCCTGCCGTGCCCTGCTCTGCCTGCCGTGCCCTGCTCTGCCTGCCGTGCCCTGCTCTGCCTTGTTCTACACTGCTTTGCCTTTCTCTGCACTGCTCTCCCTTGCTCTACACTGCTTTGCCTTTCTCTGCCCTGCTCTGCCTTGCTCTACACTGCTTTGCCTTGCTCTACACTGCTTTGCCTTGCTCTACACTGCTTTGCCTTGCTCTACACTGCTTTGCCTTGCTTTGCATTGATCTTCCTTGCTCTACACTGTACTGCATTAATCTGCACTGCTCTGCCTTGCTCTGCACTGCTCTGCCTTGCTCTACACTGCTATGCCTTTCTCTGCACTGCTCTGCCTTGCTCAACACTGCTTTGCCTTGCTCTACACTGCTTTGCCTTGCTCTACACTGCTTTGCCTTGCTCTACACTGCTTTGCCTGGCTCTACACTGCTTTGCCTGGCTCTACACTGCTCTGCCTTGCTCTACACTGCTTTGCCTGGCTCTACACTGCTTTGCCTTGCTCTACACTGCTCTGCCTTGCTCTACACTGCTCTGCCTTGCTCTGCACTGCTCTGCCTTGCTCTGCACTGCTCTGCCTTGCTCTGCACTGTTCTGCCTTGCTCTGCAATGATCTTATTCATGAAATAAGATACCAATTGTACTAAGCAAATTTCCTAAATTTGCTCGTAACAGATAATTGAAATGTAGATATAAACCTAAATGTACAATTGTTAACCCCTTTGGAGCCTAGTGCCTAGGCCTTTTGTGTATCCATATGCTCTTGCGCTACCGTCCACAGGATGGATATGGGGTGCACAATAAACTAGCCACTTCTGTGGCAAAATCTAGAATTTAATCCTGTTATCCTTGTTCACCTAACAGTAAGTAGGTACCTGAGTGTTAGGTGAATGGTGTGGGTGGCATCCTGGGGGACAAGATTGAAGGACCACAATGGCAATAAGACACAGTCCTCGATGACGCATTGACTTTCTTGGGTTATCCTGGGTGGCTAACCCTCCCTACCCTGGGTGGCTAACACTCCCTACCCTGGGGTGGCTAACCCTCCCTGGAACTCTCTCCAGGTATACCTCAGCCTGCCTTGCCTGCTTTATATACCTCAGCCTGCCCTGCCTGCTTTATATACCTCAGCCTGCCCTGCCTACTTTATATACCCTGAGCCTGCCCTGCCTGCTTTATATACCCCAAGCCTGCCCTGCCTGCTTTATATACTCCAAGTGTGCCCTGCCTGCTTTATATACCCCAAGCCTGCCCTGCCTGCTTTATATACCCCAAGCCTGCCCTGCCTGCTTTATATACCCCAAGCCTGCCCTGCCTGCTTTATATACCTCAGCCTGCCCTGCCTGCTTTATATACCTCAGCCTGCCCTGCCTGCTTTATATACCTCAGCCTGCCCTGCCTGCTTTATATGCCTCAGCCTGCCCTGCCTGCTTTATATACCTCAACCTGCCCTGCCTGCTTTATATACTTCAGCCTGCCTACCT